>LYNE01005179.1:17021-29898 GCA_001662545.1 Rosa x damascena
GGAAGCAGCCTCCAAACCTAACCCGGATCGAAAATATGTTGAGATCAAGTCACCATCTTCGAGATCTCCCAACTCTCAGAGCGACGCCTCAAACCTCTCCGTCTCTCACATATGCTTCACTACTCTCATTGTCACTCCAACCCACTCGGCCACTCCTCTCTCACATATGTGTTTCAAAGCCAAAGATCTCAAAGATCTCAATGCGTAGAGGATGAGAGCGAGATGGAGAATTGGGATTTTTTTTTCTCTCTTCCCCAAGGACAGGTTGGGCCCGAAAGCCCGAAAATTCGACCCGTTTGACAGCGGTCCGGTCTCAGTCCGGTCCCTAATACTGAAAAGCGAAGGCCCGGCCCGAACTAGTGATGCCGGTTCCGGTCCCGGTCCCTGGAAAAAGGGTGCCGGTCTGGGACCGTGCCCAGCCCTAATTTTTTTCTTTTCTAAAAAGAATTACAATTAAACATAAATAAAAATAAACGTTAGGTATAGTTTCTTACCAAATGCACAGACCATCAAACATGTTGGTCAAGCTGCCTAGTATTGAACCCCCATGTCTAGAGTTCGAACCCCAATTCCCACCAGTTTGTGGCCAACATGTTTTAGGGGCCTTCCGGTTAGTGCACTTGCGGCGGGAGATTAATCTGGCTTTGTTGGGATACTATTGCGGACCTCGGTCCGAATACTGACTGGGTGAGTGTGTTACTAACTCGCTAACGTAACTGAGATTGCTTGTTACCTCACTCCTTATAATTTTTTTTTTTTAAATGAACAAACCATCAAATCAAGCTTTTGGGATTAACTCAAATGGCGAGGAGGATGATATTTTAGCATACAATTAAGTTAGGTCAAAATTTTAATTCCTCCAATATAATATTAAGAAAAAGAAAAAAAATAGACCATCAAATCACATACGAATGGATATTTTTTTCGACCCAATAAAGAAAGAAAATGAGTAGGACAGTGAAAGGATAGTTATATAGGAATGTTGCATCTTACTTGCCTCGAACATGTCTTTTTGGATGTCATGTCTTCTCTTAAAGGAGAAAGAAATCTATTCTAGCAACACTATATTTGTTTCATTCTAATGATTCCAAAAATGAAATTTAAAGTGATATGCTAACTATTTAGAGGAGACAACAAACTTTTGGTGGGCATTATTTTTTGACAATGAAAGACAACTTTTATTAGATGATTACTTCGAGTACACTTATATAAATCTTTGAAGATAACATCCTTTTTATAATGGAGGGTGATTCCTCTAACCAAACATCATCAACATAAGAATGACTAGCAAGGTAAGTCAAGTATATGACATATATTTACTTCACAATACATGTGTCAAATAACAATGAAATTAATAGTTTAATACATGTCATATACGTATATGACTATCCTTCATAATTCGACCCACTAAAGAACAATCTTCACTTGTGCTGGTAAGAGCAATAACCAACACACTACTATCAAGCTCCTAAATAATAAAGAGAGACAGTTAAAACTTAGAACTTCAACACTGTCACTATTAAGAACATGTGAGCTAGTGATACACACACACACACACAGAGGCTTGCTCTGCTAAGGAGGTCCGTAAGGAACGGATTTCTATATTTTGACAAATTTTCGATCACATATTCACATCTTAACCGTTCAGTTTTTAGGTATATATTAGTAGATCATCTTTGCAAATTTTCAGCCAAATTGATTATCATTAAGGCATCCAAAACTGCAATTTACAATTATGAACACGAACGGTTCAGGTTGGACAGATTCGGTTCGTTCATTGATTTAATTGAGTTCGATATCTTAACGATCATAAATTTGGCTGAAAATTTGCAGAAGTGATCCATACATTAGGACCTAAAAACTAAATGGTTAAGATGTGAATATGTGATCGAAAAGTGGTCAAAATATGGAAATCCATTCCTTAGCTAAGGAACGGACCTCCTTAGCAGAGCAAGTTTATATGTATGTAATACATACATTCTCAGTGAATATAAATATATATATATATATATATATTCTCAGTGAATATAAATCATTCATTCTCTAAAACAATGATGTAAGACATGACACGTGTCAATATACGTATATATAGGTCGGACGATGATTTCCTCAAAACGCTCTGCTTTCTTTACACTACGTCATAACCTAAACCCCAGCTTAGGGAGGAGGAAAACTCAGAGTATGTGAAATAGTGGAGAAGGAAGAAGAGGCAACTCAAGATGGAGATGAAACTGCGAAGGGAGGTAGTTGCAGTGTGTTTCCGGTGAAGAGGAGGTTGGTAAAGACTAGGGTTTTTGCTTCCGTTCTCCACTTCTTTGCCTCTAGAGGCGGAAGAGCAGAAGGATAAGGTCTTTCACGACCCAAAACCCCAAATGGTAAGAAGTGCAAGCTGCAGATAGTCCCTCACATCAGCCCATAATTCATCACCGGCAGTTAATAAGTGAGTTGATTGATGTGTAGTTGTAACATTTGAGGCTTTGATTTCATGTTTTGTTTTTCTAATTGGCTCAGGCTTTTCTTCTTACTTTTTTAATAAATTCAAATAATGGCCGGGCCCATTATTTACTTCAGCAAAAAAAAAAAAAAATTATGTAAATCATTAAGTTTGGATCGATCTTAAAAGATTCTTAATTAGAAATCCTGGAATTTCCAAAGTGATTTATATATATGACTGACTTAGATTTTACACACCTAAATGTTGTTTGGTACTGGAATTGAAATGAAAAACTGTTGAGACCGTGCGATTGTACCATATCTGATGGCTGCCCAAAAAGTTAAAAGACCCTGCATCCGTACCAACTTATTGTTTTAGATCATTTTGTAGCTGGGAATTGATGAGCATAAATGGAGCAATGTCAATTGGAAAACTAAATCTTCTTTTTTTTTTGGTTACAAAAACTAAATCTTCTTTGGGTTCATAATGTCCTTATTATTTGTTGAAAACTTGAAAACCCTATCATAAATTAATGGTAACAACTTATATTGATGTTTTACACGAGACAGAGATCCTAATCGATCACAATGTCCTTCTTTTGAATTACAATGTACTTATGTTGACGAAGACACAGACCCATCAAAGGATTAGTTAATGACAAACTGATAATCAAAGAGATTGTGTTTTTGTCACCTTCGATAATGTAGAGCAGCCAGTAACATCGAACCAAACCAAATTAAACAACGCACCGAATGAATCCTAATTAATTGAATTTGAATTAGATGTATATAGGTTTGAGAAAATGATCCGTACGGTACCCCGTCTTTGCCTCCTTATAACTTTTGGTACCTGAACAAAAAAAAAATATCAATACGGTACATGAGGTTCTCAACCCGACCGAATATAGGTATCTAAAGCCGTTAACTCAGTTACGTTACGGAGGTTGCTAGGTGGCAATTTTAAACTTAAAATGACAACTTTGCCCTTTACTTTTTTTTTGTCTTTTTCAAATAATTAAAAAAAGTTTTATTTTATTTTATTTTATTTTTATTTTTACAGGAATGAAGAAGAATTTTCATCGTCACTTTCTCCTTGCTGATCAGTTCTTCTTTCTTGCTTCTTCTTCCTTGCTTCTTCTTCATTTCAATTATCCTTGAGTGTCAGCAGCAACATCTTCTTCAAGTTTCAGTCAAGAGAGAGAGAATAATCCATACACACCTACAAAGGCCAACCCAAATCATCAAATTCCAAACCTCTTTCTTATCTTTTTGGGTTTATTTCCCCCTTTGCTTTTCTGGGTTTTCTTTCCCAATTCAGGAATCACAATTGAGAGACATCATAATGGATAGTTGGACATAAGCAAATCAACCAACAAGTATATATTATCCTACCAATGAACTAAATCACTAATTAATGAACAAACAATTATAGAAAACATAGATCGAGATCAATGTTTCTTTTAGGAGCCATACACTTTCATTACGAGCAGGCCGCCTTCAAGCTGCCAACGAAACCCAGAACGGAGCCGTTCACCCGGTTCCCAGCTAAATTCAAGACCTCTAAGCTCACAGAGTTTAAGATTGGTATCTCACCATGAATCTTATCAAACCCAACATTCAGAATCCTCAAATTATGGCAAAGACCCAGTTATAGAATATCCTTCAAATCAACAACCTCTAAGTTCTCCATGCCCCAAATTTCAACAACCTCTAGAATTTCCTTCCGCGGTGCTGGGCTGGACCGAAAAGTGGCCATGGGAGGACATGCACGGCGGCGACGGTGCTGGGATGGATCGAAAAGTGGTCGTCGCATCAAAATCTGGTGGGATCCAAGTTGTGGGTGGGAGAGAATGGGCGACAGCGGCGTGCTTATAGCCGTCTCTGTTCATCTCCGACGAGCTACAGATCCTCATCAGCACCACCTCCTTCATCACCACCCCCATCTTCGACCATTATTCAAATTAATTGATATTGCCACAGATTCAATGACCTAGCCACCGCCTTCTCCATCTCCACCTCCACCGGCACCTCCGCCGTCTCCACCACCACCACCACCACCAGAATTCTATCATTTTCTATTGTCCATAGACTACTCTTCTTCTTCATGTTCCTATAGTTCAAGCTTGGGGATTTCGGGTTCAAGGCGACAGGACGGGAGAGAGAGAGAGAGAGGGAGGGAGGGAGGGAGCGATATGCTTAAGAAAAAAAAATTATATTAAGTCATGAAAGGACGAAAATACCTTTCAAAAATTGCCACCTGGCAACTTCTATAACAGAGTTAACTGCTTATTAGGTAGGGTTGAGAACCTTAGGTACTGTATTGATATTTTTTTTTGTTCAGGTACCAAAAGTTATAAGGAGGCAAAAACGGGGTACCGTACGGACCATTTTCCCTATAAGTTTTGAAGCTCTATACATATATACTTGATTTTGTCCCAACATCAATGTGCTTGGTCATGGACCAAAACAACAAAACTTCACTAGAATAAAAATAGTAGATAAAATAAGCAAAGAATCAATCTCGCTTTTCTTTACTTTTAATTAGTAGTGTGCGTGCAACAAAGATTTGGTCTGTTCAGATTTCGGAGCGTCTGCCGGTTTTACAAAGTTCCGATCAGCCTGCGCTCTTTTGCATCTTTAGTTAGTTTCAATTTGAGTAGTAAAATCTTTTCTTCAAATATGAGATTTTTATCCTAAAGCTAGCTAAGCTATAGCTTTGGGTATTCTCATAAAGAAGTTTTTTAACCCTAACTTCCTAAAACTCAATAGCTCGGTCGAGCCTGTAGGAGTGGCTCTTGTCTAAGGGTCTATGCCAGTATGCCTCTTAGAAATTTTCTGGGGCATGTCTTGACAAGACAAATACGATTTAAATATGAATAAAGTTTGATTGATTGCCTACCTCTTTCAATGGACCCACGCCCAGATCCCAAGCCTGCCTTTCACCATCAATTCCATTATGCACTTCCAAACCATGATCACCGGTAGGCAATTAATGCCGCTACGGTAATAACTAATAAGTCTGATCCGGTTGATCTGAAATCATAATTCAGGAATAGTGGAATCTCTTGAATGCATGCCCAACCCTAAAGTTGATCAACTACATTACAACTGGGGTAATGATAAACAACATCAAACGTTAGTTGATGCATAATATTGGAAAGTCTGTTATAAATGTGTGTATCAATAGGATTGATTTGTATCCGATTATGTCTTGATTGTAATAGGTTGTATTTCCTTTCTTAGTCTCCTAAAGTTCTGGAGACTTCGTGTTGTACAAGAATAGGACTCTGTATAGATTGACAACAATCAATATAATCAAATCATTCAGTCTAAATTACATATTTTACATGGTATCAGAGCAGGACTAGTCCTAGCTCTTTGTCTTTCCTTCAACACATCAGCTGCGTTTTCTCTTCCCTGTTTCAATCGTTTTTTTTCATCAACTTCATGACAGAAAACGATGTTGTTCTTTCAAACTCTAGCGGTTCATTCTATGTTGATCCTGCTAGTCCTTTTTTCCTCCATCATTCATATCATCCTAGTCTACTCCTTATTTCAAAGTGATTAAACGGCGACAACTACCTTGGTGCCATGCTATGAGAATTTCTTTGAGTGCCAAGAATAAAACTGGTTTTATTACCGGCAAGATCA
Organism: Rosa x damascena; assembly: GCA_001662545.1. Lineage (NCBI taxonomy): Eukaryota > Viridiplantae > Streptophyta > Magnoliopsida > Rosales > Rosaceae > Rosa > Rosa x damascena. The sequence goes on from LYNE01005179.1 coordinate 23,106, forward strand.
TGGAGCCTGATGAGGCTTCGAATCCTGATGAGCATGCTCTTTGGCAGTGTTGCAATGACATGGTGCTTTCTTAGATGCTCAATTCCCTTGAACCTGATTTGGCTGATTCTGTCCTTTCGTGCAATACCCCTCGTTCTATCTGGGAAGACCTTCGTGAAAGATTCTCTTTGGGCAATGCCCCTCGCATATTCCATATCCAACGAGATATTTATAAGATCGAGCAAGGTCAGATGTCTGTTGCTGCGTATTACACAAAGTTGAAGGGATTATGGGACGAACTTGCATCTTACAATTCCTCAGTGACATGTACCTGTGGTGCTCAGAATGATCGCACCAAATTGATGCAGTTTCTTATGGGGCACAATGAAACATATTCAGGTACGCGTGGTCAAATTTTGTTGATGAATCCCTTACCTTCAGTTCGTCAGGCTTATGCTTCTATTGCACAAGAAGAGAAGCAACGTGAGTTGGCTTCTTCCATCACCATGCCCTCAACACTGTAGCCATGATTGTGCGTGGCAACAACAGTACGAAACCAAGGTCAAATAATCAAGGTAATACCTATCGCAGCAAGGAACCATTTGAATGCACTTATTGTGGAGAACTTTATCACAGGGAGGCAACTTGTTACAAGAAAAATGGTTATCCACCAGGGCATCCAAAGAACAAAAATAGAAATCAACGTCAAGGAAACAATAACAATTCAATGGCCAAATCAGTCCCTTTTGCCAACCTTGTTCATTCTAGTGGAGGCAATTCTGCTCCTACCTTTCAAGAGCTCCAATGTACCATGCCGAATCTCACAGAAGAGCAATATGTTCAGATTATTGCTGCCCTAAATTCCAAACCTGCAGTCCCTCAAGCCAACGCAACATCAGCATCTGTTTCTGAATTCTCCTCAGGTTTGTTACCAGTTGCTCCCAACCGCTGGATTATAGATAGCGGAGCAACTCATCATATTACTTCTTCTTCGAAATCATTAACAACTATTGATACTCATGCTTTTATACCACCAGTATCTCTACCTAGTGGGGATAAAGCTAGCATTACCAAGACTGGATCTATTCGCTTCACTGATTCATTTAGCCTAAATAATGTTTTATGTGTGCCAAGTTTTAATGTTGACCTTTTATCCGTTGGTAAGACAATTGATGATTTGCACTGTTCCGTGACATTTTTTCTATCTTGGTGTATTTTGCAGGACTTGGTTATGAGGACGATGATTGGTGTGGGTAAGCGACGTGGTGATCTTTACTATCTTGTGACATTGGTTTCTATTCCTCCATCTCATCGTTTTGCTTGCAATTTGACCATCTCCTCCAAACTTTGGCATCGCCGCTTAGGACATCCTTATTCTGCTCGTCTACAGTATTTAGCAAATAAGAAACTTCATTTTGTTTTTTATTCTAGTCATAAATATGATGTTTGTCCTTTGGCTAAACAAACTCGTCAACCATTTTCTCCTAGTTCAATTTCAACTACCAAGTGTTTTTCCCTTATTCACTGTGATATTTGGGGTCGTTATAAAACTGTAATACCCGGTACTCAAAAATGAATAAAAGAATCAAGTGTTTACATTAGTTACTTCTAGTAAATAAAGAAATTGAATACTATATATTGATTTGAAGCAATGTATATTCAAAGAAATCTAATTGAATTCTATCTTCATATATGCTATATGATTAGGCCTCTAAGCCTTGATATTTTTTGTATTGACACATAGCAAATATACATGTTGACACATAGCAAAATAGATGACAAATGGACCAAGATAAAGGAGGCAGCAAATAATGAAATCTAGAGAAAGATAGAAGGGTCGAGAATCTTTGGGGAGGATGGAGAAATAGACGTGAGATAGGAGGTTCTAGAAGGGGGAGAGAAACAACTCGATCTAGAACCGCCTCTATCTCTCTCTGTCGGTATCGGAAACCCTCGGGAGCATTTTTCTTTTCCTCTCTTCTCTGGAGGACACAGGGGCGACTCTCTCGAGATATCACTAGCTCTCTCTTCATCACGAGGGATCTAGCTTTCTGTTTTTCAAACTCTCATCTTCGTTTGTCTAGAGGAGGGACAAAGTTGACAATGGGGTTTATGGAACGCGAAACCTCTCACCGGAGACCCTATCGGCCTTCTGACTTCGGCCACTTTTTGACGTCGCCCAAATTGCTAAGCCTGAATTTTATGGAACTCTGCTCGTCAGCTGACTTCGACGGCTAAACGCCCCAGTTTGGGTACTCAGGTGATCATGACTTCTTCATGAAAGTTGTTCAGAATTGTGTCTTCTAAATCGTGGTCAATTTTTATGAAAATCCAACGGTTAGATCTTCCCAAGTTAAGGTAAAATTAATGACTCTTCATACAAATTTTTGTTTTGAGAAGAAAAGATGAATTGATTCCAATTCGTGTTTCCATATTCTATTCCCTTTAAAATTCGGATTTATTTTCTATTAGTCCAGGTTGGGGTGTTACAAGAACCCCCTCTCATTCTGGTGCTCATTATTTTTTTACTGTTGTTGATGATTTTTCCGTTTTTACATGGGTATTCTTGATGCGTCACAAAAGTGAGACCCAAACCTTACTTTGTCAATTTTTTAACTTTGTTGCTACTCAATTTAATACCAAAGTCCAACAATTTCGCTCTGACAATTGAGCTGAATTCCTTTCCTTGCAAAATTTTTTCCTTGAACAAGGAGTTGTTTTCCAACACTCTTGTGTATATACACCTCAACAAAATGGTGTCGTCGAACGAAAACATCGACACATTCTTGAAACAGCTCGTGCTCTTCGTTTTCAATCTCATCTTCCTATTTCTTTTTGGGGAGAATGCGTTCTTACCACTGTTTACAACATCAATCATCTTCCCACTTTATTGCTCAACAAGAAAACACCATTTGAAATACTCTACAATAGGCCTCCTGATTACTCTCGTATGCGAGTTTTTGGCTGTGTTGCTTATGCAACTTCCGTCAATCCATCATCTAAATTTGCTCCTAATGCACATAAATGCATCTTTATTGGATATCCCATGGGTCAAAAAGCCTACAAATTGTATCACATTGAAACCAAAAAAATCTTCACAAATCGGGGTGTGCTTTTCCTTGAAGATACTTTCCATTTTTCACCAAAAATTGCACAAAACGTAGAGCCCACTTCAGAGTCCTGTCCACTGGCCCAACCCATTCCCATTCCTCTTCTAAACGACCTGCCTTCTTCTTCGATCTCTTCAGTACCTCCAGCACTGCCTGACACAAACACCAACTCACCTATTTCATCTTCTCCGTCCACCTCTGCTCTTCCTCCTTCATCTTTCTTTCCCACAGACTCTAATTCTTCCCCATCACTGGACATCGACCCGCCACCCAACGACAACTAACCTACTGGTTTGGATATCGTTCCCGCTGCAATTCCTATTGAACCCATTGAAATTGATGCGCCCAATCCAAACCTCGATGCTCCTATTCAACCTCTCTGCCGTTCCTAGCGTCCCCGAGAGCCCAACTTCTGCCTCAAGGACTACGTTTGCTCGCAAGTGATGCTGCCTCCACACCACAATTCATCTGCCTCACCAAGTCCTCCACCAGGTACAAGATATCCTATCTGTCACTATTTGTCTTACCATCGGTATTCTCCTGCACACCTTTCTTATCTGGCTAATATCAGTCATCTTGTGGAGCCTTCTTCTTATGATGTTGCAGCTGCTGATCCTAAATGGCAGCAGGCTATGGATTCTGAATTACAGGCTCTCGCTGATAACAACACTTGGACTCTTGTTCCTTTACCTCCTGGTAAGCGTCCCATCGGCTGTAAATGGGTCTATCGGATTAAGTATCATGCTGATGGATCAATTGAGCGCTATAAGGCGCGTCTTGTTGCCAAAGGTTTCACTCAGACTGCCCGGATCGATTACCATGACACTTTTTGCCCTACTGCAAAAATGGTTACTGTTCGTTGCATTCTTCCAATTGCTGCTAGCCAAAATTGGTCCATACATCAGTTAGATGTGAACAATGCATTCCTTAATGGCGATTTGCTTGAAGACATATATATGTCTCCTCCTCCTGGTCTTCGGCGACAGGGGGAGAACCTTGTGTGTCGCCTCAATAAGTCCCTGTACGGATTAAAACAGGCCTCTCGTCAATGGTTCTCGAAGTTCATAGAAGCTGTAATCAGTACTGGTTTCTTCCAATCCAAAGCCGATTATTCACTCTTTGTTGGTAAAGATGGTAATTCTCTTACTGCCCTATTGATATATGTGGATGATATTCTAATCACAGGCAATTGCATTAAGTCCATACATGCTCTCAAACAGTTTCTTCATACTCACTTTCGCATTAAAGACCTTGGTGATTTAAAGTATTTTCTGGGAATTGAAATAGCTCATTCAAAGAAAGGAATTTATCTGTCCCAGCGAAAATATGCCTTAGAGATAGTTAAGGACAGTGGTTATTTGGGGGCTAACCTTGTTGAATTCCCTATGGAAGAATGCAAGCTTTCAAATAAAGGAGAACAACTTAAGCATCCAGCAGCATATCGGCGTTTGATCCGCCGATTGATTTATCTAACAATCACCAGACCCGACATCACATACTTAGTGCATGTTCTGAGTCGTTTTATGCACGAACCTTGTCAACAACACATGGTTGTTGCTCTTCGAGTGGTGCGTTACTTGAAATCTGCTCTAGGCCAAGATTTGCTCCTACATTCTAATTGTTTATTAAAATTGAGAGCTTTTTGTGACTCTAATTGGGCGGGTTGTCCCATTACCCGCCGTTCTACCACCGGTTATTGTGTGTTCTTGGGTAATTCCTTAATTTCATGGAGGACAAAGAGGCAGAAAATTGTCTCACTATCAAGTGCAGAAGCCGAATATAGGGCAATGGCAGGTACATGCTGTGAACTCACTTGGTTACTTAGCGGATTTACATTTGCCTATTTTGGGTCCTGCTGTTTTGCACTGTGATAACCAAGTAGCCTTGCATATTGCTGCAAATCCGGTGTTTCATGAGAGAACTAGGCATATTGAAATGGACTGTCATTTTATTCGAGATAAAATTCTGCAAGGTCAAGTGGTTACTCGACATGTTGTTTCATCTCAGCAATTGGCAGATGTGTTCACTAAGGTTTTGGGAAAGGAGAAGTTCAAGTCTCTCTTGCGCAAGTTGGGAGTTCTTGACATCCACTCTCCAACTTGAGGGGGAGTATTAGAAAGTATGTTATAAATGTGTGTATCAATAGGATTGATTTGTATCCGATTATGTCTTGATTGTAATAGGTTGTATTTCCTTTCTTAGTCTCCTAAAGTTCTGGAGACTTCGTGTTGTACAAGAATAGGACTCTGTATATATTGACAGCAATCAATAGAATCAACTCATTCAGTCTAAATTACTTATTTTACACATAACGCTCTCAAACTTTACTCTCAGAAATCTAATTTAAATTTCTTTGCAATCATGTGTGGGAGGTCGACGTACATCCCATGCCCTTTAGCCCACAAACCACAATGTTTACTTGTCATTCTTGACGTAATTTTTTGTTGATGGTGTATTAACATTAAACAATTCGAATATATCCTTCCGTATGCACATGTGCTTTCATAATCCTAGCTATATACTAAAGATTGAAGCTACCTGCAAAATCCTTGACCATCCAATGCCACAATAGTTACGCTGTTGCTCCGATTCCATGCCATAATCGATGTGGTTACTCCTATCTATTCCTAATCAGTTAGTTAATTGTCTTGCTTGTGACAAAAAATTAACTAAACTAACGGTTATCCTGGTTAAATTTTACGTCGGCAACACTAGAGAATTTTAACCAAAATGTTTAAAACGTCACGGAGTGTGCGTAGGTATATTCTAATTAAAGTCAAAAGACTCAAAACCATTGGCCTTTGGGATTAGGAGAAGACCGTGTTTGCTGCTTTGCTTTGGTCCACTAATTTGGTGTTTAGTTTTGTACATTCCAGTAATCTTTCTGACTTGAGGAAAATGACGAATCTCAATCCCATCCAAATCAAATAATGTTGTCTAAGCAAAGATGAAAATTGATGAACTTTGGACCTCTGGTGTTCATCAAGTCTTTCACTTCAGCATATATAGGAATATCAATCTTCTTCTCGTCAAAAGTAAGTGACTATAATATACAGATTCTAAGTTAAATGCATAGAAGAATTTTGTAACTTTGTCATCATTCTTTTTCGATCTCTGTTTGGCTTTGAGCCAATGTACATTTTTTAGGGTTTAGGGTCATTTTCTCCTCTTAGCTGTTCTAACTTGAACTTAAATTTAATGTAGATTTCATTTGGCTAGCTCGAGATTAATTAAGAATGTGATGATGGATTTGAATCGCATGGAGAAAAATTTCAGTGATTATTATGATATATTACGATGAGGTGCATTCATAGACTTCAACTACTTCTTCACTGTCTTTCATGATAGTCTGTAACTCAGGTGTTTACTAAATTTGCTCATCATGCGAGAGGGAAAGCTGGGAACATCTTTTTAGATTTTACGCACTGACAAAGTAATTGGCCAATGATGAAACATATTCTATTTACCAATGACCATGTAGTTATGCTCCAAACGTTCTAACTTTAAGTGAATTATATAAATAGAGGTTTACGGTACTTTAAAAACAACAAGTAAAACCTAGATTTTTTTATTTTATTTTATTCGAAAATCTAGATTGTGTTTCAGAGAAACTGAAGAGTGAATTGGTGAGTCTTATTCTCACAATGAGAGGGTTTATATAGGGTTACAAAGTAGTGCAAATACATTAGTATATTTGTTACCCT
>LYNE01005180.1:11970-22774 GCA_001662545.1 Rosa x damascena
AGGGTGTGCAAAGGCAGCAATAAACTGCCCATTTGCATCTCTAAGCACCCCACCAACTCCTCCCTTTGTCATCTGTGGTAAAAAAGCTCCATCCGTACATTTAATTTCCACCTCCCATTGCTTGCCGGCTTCCATCTTTTTTGCCTCATCACCTTTGGCTGTCTAACTAGTTTCCAGGCTGCATGGAACTCTTCTAGCCAAGCCAAAGAGCTTAGCAAGATATCTTGAGAAAATTGAGAGGTTTGCTTCCACAACATGTTATTGCAATTTTTCCATAATGCCCAAATAATCATCAACAACTTCTCAAAAGTTTCAGGCTTAAGATGCATTGCATGATCTGACATCCATTCCTTAAAATTAATGGATGGTAACAGACTATCTTGAAGATTAAAAGGAGGTGCCGACAATATATTTAAAGCAGTAGGGCACTTACAAAATATATGAGCAACATCCTCCATTCTATTTGAGCACAAGAGACAGCTTGTATCACCATTGTACCCCTTAGTAAGCAGTCTTTCTCTTTAGGGCAAAAGATTATTGCATGCCCTCCATACAGAAATCTGAACCCTTCCTGGTACTTTAGCTTTCCAAATCCTCCTCCAAATCCAAACTCCATTCAAGCCTATCATAGGCTTTACTAATATCAAGTTTAAGAGAAAAAAAACCTGTCTCTTGATTTGTTAACTTATGCATGAAATTAATGTGTTGCTTTCCAAATCTGAACCCTTGCTAGTACTTTAGCTTTCCAAATCCTCCTCCAAAGTTCTCCAAAAGGATCCCCTATGGAAGTAGAAGTAAGAACATTTTCAAGCACCTTCTCTCTAGCAATCCAATAGGCCGTTTTCACAGTGTAGAAACTCCTCTTCTCTGGACTCCATAACAATTTGTCAGGCATAGCTCTTTGACTCAAAGGAATGCATAAAATCTTTTCAGCAACTTCTGGTGGGAACAAAGTATGAATAGCATCAGACATCCAAGTCCAATCTCTAGAAGTAATGAGATCAGCCACAATTTCAAAAATAGTCCCTTGCGGCCTTTGAATCAAGTATTGTGGACAAATTGGAATCCAATTGTCTTGCCAAATATTAACTTGTGTACCAACTCCAATTCTCCATCTCACACCTACCCTCAAAACTGGCCTACCACTCAAAACACTTCTCCAAGAGAAAGATGGAGAATCCCCCAACTTTGCTTCCCAAAAGGAACAATGAGGAAAATACCTGGCTTTGCATAATTTAGCAATAAGAGAATTAGGGTTGGATACTATCCTCCACCCTTGCTTGGTAAGCATAGCAAGATTGTAAGCATAGATATTCTTGAACCCCATTCCCCCTTCCTTCTTGGTAAGACATAGACGCTCCCAACTTCTCCAATGGATTCTTTTTTTCTCATCCGTATCTCCCCAAAAGAAAGAGGCACATAATTGATGAATGTCATCACATAAACCCTTAGGTAATAAATAACAATTCATCGTATATAACGGAATAGTTTGAGCTATAGCTTTGATAAATATTTCTTTACCCGCAGAACTTAGAATTTTTGATTTCCATCCCACCAACTTCTTGGTTAGCCTCTCTTTTATGTAATAAAAAATAGCAGTCTTTGACCTTCCAACCCGCAGCGGCAAGCCAAGATACCAGTCATGCTCGGTAACACATTTCACTACCAGAATAGAGGCCAATTTTACTTGCACATCTAGTTTGACATTTCTACTAAAAACTACACTGCTTTTCTAATAGTTAATCTGTTGTCCAGAAGCCCTTTCATACAAGTTCATAATTTCTCTAAATTTGGAGCACTACTCTTCAGTAGCAGTTCCAAACAAGAGACTGTCATCTACAAAGAATAGATGATCCAGGGTAGGTGCTTGAGGGCACATCTTGAGGCCACCAATGACATTATTCTCTACAGCTCTCAAAATTAAAGCAGATAATACCTCAGCATAAAGTATGAATAAATAAGGAGACAAAGGATCTCCTTGTATAATGCCTCTAGAGGGAAAGATTTTAGCAGTTTGCTCCCCATTGACAAGTAATGCATATCTGACTGATGCCAAACAATTCATAACCATTTAAATCCATTGAAAACTGAAACCCAACTTTGTTAGCATTGGTTGTAAGAAACTCCATTCAAGCCTATCACAGGATTTACTAATATCAAGTTTAAGAGAGAAAAAACCTGTTTCTTGATTTGTTAACTTATGCATGAAATGTGTTGCTTCAGTTGCAACCAAAGTATTGTCCAAAATGAGCCGTCCCGGAACATATGCACTCTGTAGTGGAGAAATGATTTCAGGCAACCACTTTTTCAATCTGTTGGCTACTACCTTGGAGCTGATTCTATACATCACATTGCAGAGGGCTATAGGCCTAAAGTGAGTAGCATCTTTAGGATCCTTTAATTTGGGAATGAGGCATAGATGCGTAAAATTAGAATCTTCCCAAATTTCTCCACCATCTAGCACACTCCTGATAGCAGTACACACATCAAAACTTACCACATGCCAGTACTTCTGGAAAAAGAACGGCGACATCCCATCTGGCCCTGGGCTTTTTGAGGGATGCATTTGAAACAACGCCTCCTTTATTTCCTCATCAGTGTAAGGTTTGAGCAACTCATCATTCATATTTGTTGTAACCCTAGTCGGAACTCAGGACCTCTAACATAGCCTCCGGGTCCGTCCCTTCTGTAGTAAAGATGGACGTAAAGTGCTGCATTAACAAATCTTTAACTTTAGCTGGTTCAACATGCCAAACTTCGGCCTCATCCTATATCCCTTTGATCATATTTTTACTTTTCCTGTTGCTAGCTCTATGATGAAAAAAAGCCAAGTTTCTATCACCATCTTTTAACCAAACAGCCCTTGATCTTTGTCTCCAATATTTCTCTTGTTGTGCAAGCAACCAACTATGTTTAACATGGAGTAATCTCTGCTCTTCATATTGCTCTGGAGAGAATGGTTATCTCATTAAATCATTCATCTTCTCTTGTATTATCCGGATTTCAACCTTCTGCTTATTAAACTCAGTGTGATGCCACTCCATAAGCCTCTGGCCTGTAAAATGAATTTTTTGCCCTACTTGACACATTGCATTACCAGTTGATGGCGACATCCACTCTTTTTGAATGATGTTTACGCATTATTCATGCCCATGCCACATCTCTTCAAAGTGGAAGCGCTTCTGTATACCCTTCTATATTGCAGCTTTTCTTTACGTACCTCAATTAGAAGTGGACAGTGATCCGATTCAGAGGGATTAAGCGTTAAAACCCTACTAAATGGAAATCTTGTTCTCCACTATATCATTTGAAAGCCTCTATCTAATCTCTCTTTGGTATACTTGTTCGACCAGGTAAACCTGCTACCAACAAATCCCATATCAAGCAGGTCACAGTCTACCATTGTTCTCCGAAAAAGCTCCATGGCTGCTGTAGCTCTTGGAACTCCACTCGATTTGTCAGCACGACACATGACTTCATTGAAATCACCCGCCATCATCCACGGTAAGTCACAACCTTCTGCAGCCAATGATTCAATTAAGGCCCATGTTTTGTTCCTCCCATCTCTCGCTGCAACACCGTATATACCCGTAAAACGCTAGTTATCTGTGGCTCTCGGAAACCTATCTCCGCATCAATATGGTTCGGAGAATACGTACGTAGGGAATCATGCGTTTCTGCACTCCAAATCAAGGCAACTCCCTGAGAATCTGTCTGATAAGGGAAGCATATATTCCCTTTGAAGCCAAGTCTATCAGTGAGTTCATCAATCATACTCTGCTGCGCTAAAGTTTCAGTTAACAAAATCAAGCATGGTTTCTTTGGGAGGACAAGATCCACAAGCGCCCTCTGTGTCTCATGGTTAACTATTGCCCGACAGTTCCAGATGAGGATGTTTCCCTGCATCATAATTGACAGGAGATTGGTGGTCACAGAGCCGCCTTACGGTGCTGTAGACTTGCGGCATCGCAACAGTATGACGCTTAGGGTTTTTTTTTTTTGAAATTCGTTATTGTCCATAATGAAATGTTAGTAATATTAATTTAGTAGTTATGAATGATGAGTTGATGTTAAAAAAGGTTAGTTTTTAATTTTTCTGATTCCCATTCTGCCCTAAAGCCAAATACACGTTCGGAGAAGCTATGTGAGAGAATCTTCACCCTCCTGATCTTTCCTCTCTGTTAATCTCATTGCATTATCTTCTTCACTTCCCTCAGGTTGAACCAAAGGTCGGAGATAAAATTTCTCAGAGAAAAAGATTCACGGTCTTTTTCTCTCTCGCTCTCTAGAGATCTCAAACAATTTTGGTCAGTTTCTTCCGCCGGGATCAGCCTAAACAAGTCGCTGTCGGTGAGAATGGAAGGATTGAAATAGTAGGGATCAAATTCTGAGAAGGCTAGGTCAGGGTTTGAGTTTTCGGGAGCTATCTGCTCGAAATCGGTGACAATGGCACCGAGGATTGGCTCCGGCGACACATTAGGCTTCAAGTCCCTTCTCTTTCTGGTCGAGATTTACGACCTCATCGTTGTGCTTGTCCACTAGATTGTTCCCTAATCTCGCCTTGAGATTCACGCTTTGGTTTTTAGATCGACGCATGATAGATTTCTGATTCATTCTTTTCACGATTCTGCAAATTTTTTAAGATTATAAGTACTGGTGGGAGAAATGAACGGCGGTGGAGAGGGGCTCGCAGCTCCAGTGACTTCTGGAGCTGCAACGATGCTGCTCGACTGGAAGTTTTCTCAGGTTTTTGGAGAACAGACAGTCAGAGAGGAAGTTTAGGAAGGTACTCTTCTCAATTCTTTCCTTTCATTTTCAGTTGAGTTAGGGATTTCACTGTTGCTTGTCATTCTCATTCTCATTCTCATTAATACTCTTTGCGATTTTCGTTTGTTGGATGATTAGCTTTAAATTGATATTACGTGAGGTATTCATGTCTTGAATAATAATTGTCATACTCCAATGAAATTAAGATGAATTAAAGTAGGGTTTAGCTAGTATATTGTGTTACTGAAACAGGAATCAGGAGGTCAGATTGGTACCTCGAGTGGTATTACGTGAGGTATTCATGTCTTGAAAAATATTTGTCATACTCCAATGAAATTAAGATGAATTAAAGTGAGGTTTAGCTAGTATATTGTGTTACTGAAACAGGAATCAGGAGGTCAGATTGGTACCCCGAGTGGTATAGCATTCTGTGTGAGGTACTCGGAGAAAGCCACCAGAAACATTGGCACGCCAGATAGGGGGCTTTGAACGTTAGTCATGGTGGAGCTGGAAGAAACGGCAGGCGGAGGCAGGAATGTCGCTCGGGAGTTGATATTTACTCCTAGCACTTCGTCTGCGGAAACGCCAAGTATCAGGGCAGAAACGCATGGTCTGGGAGCTCTGAACATGTAGGAAGCAGATAACCCATGAGTCATCCCAGACCCATTAGCCCCTATCTCAGAGTTGGAGTCCATGCGAGCAGAGATCGCAGCCTTCCAGGAACAAGCCAGGATTGACCGGGAACAACAAAGAATCGATAAGAAGACCAACCTTCTTTCACAACAGAGACTGCTGGAGTTGGAGGACGAAAATACTGCACTTGCCCGGACACTGGACCGAAGACACCAGCTAACGAGGTGCTCACCCAAGCCCTCGCTAGAGCATCTCAAGTAACGGTGGTGGAGTTAAATACGGCCCTGTTATAGGAGCGACCAGTACCGTTCCAATTCCGTCCACGGGTGGCGGTCAACGAGTCATCCATATACCAGTAGATCTGTACCCGGAAAGCCTGAGGCATATGCCACCACCGCCTTTAGCCCAGCAAACTCAAAGTGAGCCACCGATAACTGACCCAAACACGGCACTGCTTTTACAAGTGAGCAATTCCTTGAATGCCCTTCAAGCAAGAGTAGAGGCAGCGGAGAACAGGGACACCTGGCGTCCCTTGACGACTTTCAAAGACCGTCAGAGTCCTTTCACCCAATAGGTTAGAGGTGCAATACGGTCAAACACATCAAAGCCGCTGAAGATTGACTATATGGGAATTGGAGACCCGTATCAACACTTGCAGGCTTTCAGGTCGCAAACGAGCGCCGGGGGATACACGGATGAGGTGTGTTATAACATCTTCTAGGAGACCTTATCAGGGGAGGCTTTGAGTTGGTTCTACGAATTGCCGGCTGGTTTTGTGGGGACTTTCAAGGAGCTCGCGGACAAATTCGTAGCCCAATTCATCTTACATACTGATGGGATACACACCCAGAAGGGATTGTTGAAGGTACAGCAGGAAGAAAAGGAAACATTAAAATCTTTTGTCAACAGGTGGCAAGCGGCTATTGCCAAGTGTCGGGACCTTAATTAGGAATTGGCGGAGTTGGCTTTCAGGAGGGGCCTAAGACCCGGAGACTTCCTCTATGGGAGTAATCATCATCCCCCAGCTAGCTACGATGAGCTGATGGCCACAGCCATCAAACACGCTTAGGCCTAGTTCGAAACATATGGGGACAGCGTCAGACCTTAAAAAAGACCAGCCAACCTAGCCCCGGTGGTCAGGGATGAGCCAAGGAAATGGGAATGGGCACAGGACCGGGAACGATCCCCCTATAACACAAGTAAAAGGCACAGGGAGACCTCGTCCAGATCCAATGGATATTTAAACAGTCAGTCCCACCACGAAGACCGGACACAACAGAACCCCAAGCCACCACCTCCACCCCGGTACGAAGTATTCAGATTACTGAACGCTTCATACGAAACTATATGGAATGAGAACAGATCTGAGATACCGGGACCACTGCCCCAAAATTCTCAAAATGCAAGCTTACACAACAAGATACCGGCAGGTTCTGCACATATCACGAAGATGCCGAACACAATACCAACCTCTGCATGGCCCTAAATAATATGATCGAGTCGCTCGTTTAGAAGGGCAAACTTCAACGGTACCTCATTGCCAAGGAAATAGGAGCCATCGATGTATACGGTCGAATCCTCATGATCCATGGAGGAGGCCCGAAGGATGTACCTCCTCCTCGGAGGAAGCGAAGCTCCAGTTTTGGCCATCTAGAAGTTTTTAATTTCCACAGCGCCCCTCAATAAGGAAGTGTGACCGGATGGAAGTCCATCACTTTTTTGGAAGAGGAAGAAGTTAATCTGAAAATGCCCTATGATGACCCATTCTTGATCACACTCCAAATGGACCACTATATTACTTCTCGGGTACTCGTGGACACCGGGGCTTCTGTTAGTGTGTTATTTCGCGATGCGTACAAAGCTTTGAATAGGGGACGATCCAAATTGTCACAGAACAATGAACCCTTTATCAGTTTCTCCAGGGATATCATCCAGCCACTCGGATCAGATTACTTATCGATCATGGTGGGCGAAAGTCCAAACTGCTCCACCATCAAAACAGAGTTCATTGTGGTCTACCGTGCCTCATCCTACAACGCAATCTTGGGCCGACCAGCACTTTGGCATTTAAAGACATTTATCGCTGGCCACATGCTCATGATGAAGATCCCAACCCCGGTGGGGATAGCAACTATCTGGGGTCATCAGGCTACAGTAAGGCATTGCTATTCTTTAACGATGTCCTGGGGAAAGGGAAAATCAGAAATGTTGACGGTTGTTACTGATCTTCCCCTCACAGACCGGTATGAGGATCCCAGAGATGATACGAACTTTGATGAAGAGCGACCCGGTGCTATGGAAGACATAGAGGAAGTTGTGTTTGCCGAAGACTTCCCGGACAGAACAGTGAGGATTGGTACCAAATTGACACCCGCTATCAGGGAGAATTTGATCTCATTCCTACGCGCCAATGCGTCAGCTTTCGCTTGGTCATACGAGGACATGCCGGGGATTCCCACAAACATAGCCGTGCACAACCTAAGCATTGTTCCCTTCTCAAAACCAATAAGACAAAAGCGTCGGGCCTTCAAACATGATAAATACAGGGCTATCCAAGCGGAAGTCAAGAAGCTCATGGCCATCAATTTCGTCCAGGAGGTAACGTATCCCCGGTGGTTAGAAAATGTTGTGATGGTATCAAAGAAGGTGCCGGGATCATAGCGCATGTGTGTGGACTACACGAATCTCAACCGGGCATGCCCTAAAGACAGCTTCCTGCTCCAAAGAATTGATCAGCTCATTAACTCCACAACTGGGCACCGGCTACTCAGTTTCATGGACGCTTTCAGCGGGTACAACCAAATAAGAATGAATCCTGCGGATGAGGAGCACACCGCTTTCATTACCAACAAGGGCCTCTATTGTTACCAGGTCATGCCCTTTGGGCTGAAGAATACAGGTGCCACTTACCAGCGACTCGTCAATTCCATGTTTGCAGATGTCAACGGTACTACCATGCATGGAGGTATACGACGATATGCTGGTCAAGAACCTAACTGCGGAAGACCACGTAACCAACCTGTCAATCGTCTTCACCATTATATTACGCAACGGTATGCGGCTTAACCCACAGAAGTGTATCTTCGGGGTTAAGATAGGGAAATTCCTCAGGTACATCATTAGCCACCGAGGAATAGAGCCAAATTTGGAGAAGGTACATGCTATATTAGATATGACGTCCCCTACCTACCGGAACGAGGTCTAATTTCTTATGGGTAAGGTGGCCACTCTATCCAGATTTATATCAAGACTCATAGACAAGTGCACCCCTTTCTTCAAGCTACTAAAAACCCAGCACATTGAGATGATAACCTGGACCGCTGAACAGGAAGCGGCATTCCATGGCCTGAAAGCATACCTGGCAGCTGTACCCCTACTATCGAAACCAATTCCCGGAGAGATGTTGTACATATATCTCGCTGCAGCTGCATCTTCAACCGTTGTAAGCTCGGCACTTATCCGACTGGACTCTGACTGTGAGTACCCAGTGCTACGCAGGAAAAGGTTATATTGGCGTCGAGTCACAGTACCCGAACATTGAGAAGGTAGCATTGGCCCTCCTTGTTTAGGCAAGGAAGCTCCGGCACTACTTCAAGGCACACTCAATCACCGTTTTCACTAACCACCCATTGAGATAGGTACTTTAGAAGCCAGAGACCTCGGGAAGATTAATAAAGTGGGTCATTGAACTAGGAGAATTCGATATCCATTACAAGCCCTGGACGGCAATCAAGGGCCAGGCAACGGCAGACTTCATGTTTGAGCTCATTCCTCCTCATGATCCTTCTACGGGAACGACGGAACCACCAGCCCCGAGCCCACAGCCACCCAACACTTGGCGATTGTACGTTGATGGCGCATCTAACCCGGAAAACAAGCTGGGCCGGTATCTTGCTAATCAGCCCGGAGGATCAAGTCTACGAGTACGCCTTGAAATTCGCCTTCAAAGCATCCAATAATGCTGTAGAGTACGAGGCACTCGTTGCGGGTCTACAAGTCACCCGGAAACTAGGCATACAACACCTTGAAATCTTCAGTGACTCCCAACTGGTGGTCAACCAGAGCAACGGTGACTTCGAAGCCAAGGAACCTCAAATGTCATCCTACCAAGCTCTCGCTCGGGCATTGGTACAACGATTCACTTCTTTCACCATTACTCAAATACCAAGAGCCAAAAATGACAAAGCAGATGCCCTAGCCAAGCTTGCAGCAAGTTCTCCAAGTTCTGCATATGGAGCCACAAAGGTGGAGTTATTGGAAAAACCAAGCACTTCCAAAACGGTGTCAGAAATATTCACCGTAGACCACACTGCCTCTTGGATGGATCCAATCCTAAGGTATATGATCGACTGCTTGACCCCGGACGACAAAGTTGAGGCTAGAAGACTGCAGCTGCGATCGGCAGGTACACGATCATGAATGGCAAACTACACAGATGGGGTCATTGTTTTCCCAACCTCAAATGCGTAACACCCAAAGAAAGCCACAAGATACTGAAGGACATACATGAAGGTGTATGCAGCAACCATGTAGGGGCCCGGTCTTTATTGCACAAAGCTTTACGAGCCGGGTATTTTTGGCCAACCATGTCGGCACTGGCCCAAACAATATCCAGCTCTTGCCACAAATGCCAAATGTATACTAACATCCCTAGGGCACCGGCTATGGCTCTCTCCATTCTCCTTGTACCTTGGCCATTCTGCCAATGGGGCTTGGACCTGATTGGTAAGCTCCCTACGGCAGTTGGACTGTTCAAGTACGCCATCGTAGCCGTGGACTACCAAACAAAGTGGGTAGAGGCAAAACCCCTCGTAGCCATCACTACAGAGAAAGTGAAGAACTTTCTATGGAAGAATATTTACTGTAGATTCGGAGTCCCGGATACTATAGTCACGGACAACGGAACCTAGTTCAACAATGATGAGTTGAGAGCTTACACCGAGAACATGGGAACTAAGATTCTATACGCTTCCCCGGCGCACCCACAAACCAACAGTCAAGTTGAAGCTGTCAACAAGATCATTAAGAAAATACTCAAAAAGAAGCTCGACGATGCCAAGGGCTTGTGGGCTTCTAAGCTCCCAGAGGTTCTATGGGTCATCAGGACTACAGCTACCGAGGCTACTAAGCCATCAGGCCTGTGGGCTTCTGCATGGCTTTTGAGATAGAAGCAGTCTTCCCCATTGAAACACAAATCCCTAGTGGCAGGATCGAGTACTTCTACGAGGGTACCAACGCAGAGGGCCTCCAGCCCGATGTTGATCTGCTAGAGGAAAAGAGGGATGTAGCACACATGCATAATCATGCAAATAAAAGGAGAATAGCTTGCTACTACGATGCCAAGATACAATCCTGAACGCTGAAGCTGGGGGACTGGGTCATGAAGCAGGTTTACCCAGAACCC
>LYNE01005182.1:2761-16447 GCA_001662545.1 Rosa x damascena
TAATTCAAGGACATGGAATAGCCCAAGTTCCACTTGCCAAATGGCACCTTGATTACAGTTGTCACAGAAACTCTCTATGCTCTTAGAGCAAATCGTACCCTATGAATAGCCAATGAATTCCATGAGAAAATGCATGTATAGAACGGAAATGTGTTCCTTTGCATCACCTCTAATGATTGCGAACAAAGACGCATCTTAGAAAAGTTTATGTGTCTCTCTAGTGGATTCTATGTCACTATTCGAGCTATTAATACAATAAAGTTATGAGAGAAGATCTCTTGGATTTAGACACATATTGGCTTTGTCACGACAGGATAGATCATCCTAGTCATGATATGATGATCCGTCTACAAAAGACTTCACATGGACATAATTTCTTTCGAGCGAAACGAAGCATGAATCAAAAGTTGATTTCTAGACTAAGTGTGACCGACACAGCTTCCTAGGGCACTGCCTCCGTCCACCACCAGCCTAGGGTAGGCGCAGTCCCTATCCATGACGCCGTGGATGGCGTCCATCATCGTGATGGTGCCCCAGGTGATGCTGCAATCACCAACTTGCTTCAAATAGCGTTTTAGACGCTCAGGCCTAACCACAATACTCAATGGTTGCTTCTAAGGCCTCTTGCTCGTTTTACAAAGCCCGTTCCTTAGGGAAACTAGGACTGAGACCGTCCTATGCAAAGGATATAACAATACTCATTCTGTTCTTATAAAGAATCCTTAGGGATTTTGTGGATTGATTCAACCAACTTGCGGACACTTAAATGTTTCATGATGTTGGTTGACACGCAAACACGCTGGTCACGTGTTGTGCCATTGTCCACCTATAAATCCTGCTTATGCTACACTCCTAGCACATATCATATGACAACGGGCTTACTCCCCAGATCATCCTATTCAGTCAATTGGATTTGACTATGCTAGAGAGTTTACATCAAAAGACTTTCGATGGATATTGCAATGGGCTTGATGTTGGACATCACATTTCCCTGTACACACCCAATTGGTCTCGCGGGAACGACTATGATGGTAGTCCGAGCATTGGTAATGCGCACCAATCTTCTTACATCCGCTTGGGGTGATGCAATATCTCATGCAGCTATGCTAATTCGCCTACGACCTACAGCCACTCAATGTACCTTTGCGTTACAGCTAGTGACTGGGTACACGTATTTTGTACTTACGCACATTTGAGTGAGCCATTTATGTGCCAATTGTGCCGCCACAGCGCTCTACGATGGGTTCTTACAGACGAATGGGCAACTACGTTGGATTTAAGACTCCAACAATCGTCCGCCACTTAATGCCCTTGCAAGGCGATCTCTTTACCGCTAGATTTGCAGGTTGTCACTTTGATGAGATAGTCTTCCCGTTGTTCGGGGGAGATAAGAAAACAGATGTTCAACAGGAACGATAGGAATTGTCGTGGTCTGTCCCCACTATGTCTCATCTTGATCCCTATTAAAGTGACGAGATCACACAAATATGCTGCAAACATGCCTGCAAGGAAGGACGTCCCTATTAGAGGACGTAGCGCCACCCTACACGGAGGTAGGCATGTCGCCAACACCAAAGAAAGTGGCACTCTGGTGTTACAGGCCATGGCCCCAGCTAGGATGCGTGGGAGGCCCGTGGGTTCGAAGGATACTTTGGCACATTCCAATCCTTTGATCATCAAGACTTAAAATTCATCTCATGAGTATCTTTCGGGTTATGGTTATCGTTGGGGGACGCCTTAACGTCATAACCTATTCCTGAGAATATAGAGCTCTATGAAACTTACACTAGTGTACATGAGACGTGGGATAGAAACTCCATCATAATTGATGATGTAGTTGCGCATTTCATTGCGCGTGAGTTTGTAGAGTCCAATGATATCGAACCACGCTCCATTGATGAGAATGCCAACGCAGAGAGTTTTGGCATAAATGGAAAGATGCGATCCAGGTTAAGATGGATTCTCTAATGAAGAGGAAGGTTTTCGAGCTAGTGATGCCAACACCTCCTAACATAAAACCTATTGAATAATAGGTCTTCATTAGAAAGCGTGATGAGAAAAAGAAATGGCAATCTTGCCTTATGGCGCAAGACTTCTCACAAAACGCCCTGGAATCGACTACGATGAGACATATTCTCTCGTAATGGATGTCATTGCACCCCACTACCTTGTCAGTTTGGTAGTTTCCTAATAACTGAACATGCAGCTTACAAATGTGGTCACTACGTATCTCTATAGGGATCTAAATACGGAATATACATGAAGTTTCATGGCGAACTTCATTTACCCAAGTCAAGAGGTTCTAGACCACGGAGCGCGTTTACAATAAGGTTGAAACGCTCACTAAAGTGACTATTTGATTGGGAAGGGATATGCCCACACGTTTCTATGACAAGTTTCAGATTCTATCGCGGTTCATATTGGACATGATCTTCATTAGAAGCCCTTAAAGAGTTAAGGGAAACCGCTGAACACTTGAAATCCGAGTTTGAGATGAAGAATTTTGGGAGAACACGATTATGTCTCGGTTTGGAACTTGAGCATCGTGTCGATAGATGCTTAGGCATTTTGACAAGGTCAAGCCTTCAAGCACCCCCATGATCATCCGTAGTCTTGATCCTGAAAAGGATCCTATTCGTCAAAAAGATGATGACGAAGATGTGCTAGAGGCAGAAGTGCCTTACTTAGTACAATAGGCGGATTATTGTACTTATCCCAATGCACAAGACCGGACATCTCATATGTTGTGAACTTGTTAGCAAGATATAGCTCTGCGCCAACGTGACGCCATTGGATTGGTGTAAAAGATATCTTTTGATACTTGAGATGTATGAGTGATATGAGCTTGTTTTATCCCTACAAAGAGATGATGGATTCAGACACATCACACACCAGGTACGCCGCCAACACTGGCCTGCGTCCACTATCCCCATTCCAAAACGACATGTGTTTTGGAAGGTTTTGCTGATGTTGGGTATCTCTCTGACCCACACAATGGTCATTCCCAATCCAGTCAAGTGTTCATCATGGGAAAAGACCGTGACATCTTGGAGGTCTACATAATAGACTCTAATCGCTATATCTTCGAACAATGCAGAGATCATTGCTCTTCATGAAGTGGTTCATGAATGAATATGGATTGGATTCATAATTACGCAAGTTCGAACAATTGTGGTTTGAAGTCTACCACAGAAACCAAAACCGTAGTTAAATCCATAAGCAGCTGAGATTGAATTTGAGAAACAATGAAGCAACAGAAACCGAGTTAAATCCATAAATCACACTACCATTTCACACAGCAATTCAAATCTCAACACGACGAAACAATGAAGCAACAACAACAACCAGCCATAACCGTTACCTTAGCGACTCGCTTGGTACCCCAGCAGGCCATCAATGCAATTCCGAACACCATCCCCTTCAGAGACCCCGAAATCAGCCCGATTTCCTCAGATTCCGATGACAACCTCCCTGAAACCAACGAAACACTATAAAATTCACCAAATCAAACCAAAATTCCACAAAAATTCCAACCAAATCCGCCACAATCAAACATATATCAGCTTTGTTGTCGGCGATAGATCTGAGAGAAAGATAGAGAGATTAGATTATAAGAGATAAATTTGAAACAGAAATTCGGGAGAGAGAGAGAAAGAGGGAGGGAGAAGTACCGTGGTGTTCCGAGAGAGAGAGGAGCGAGATTTGCAGCTCTGGGCTTCTCGGCGACTTGGGGATTTTTTGGAGCTGCATCTCGGCGTGATACGCTTTGAGCAAGCATATAATTTAACCCTAGAAATATCATTAGTAGTATAAGCAAGTAGGGATCATTCTATTCCGGGGATTGAGGGTACACCTGTCAATGTAAGACAATTTAAACAATTAAAATAAAAACAAAGTATACTATTCACACATAAACACTATTCACGAATTTAAGGGGGTTTTAGGTTTTTGGTTTTTCGAAAATTAAAAACAAGAATTAAAACTAAGTATAAACAAAAACACAAATACAAGAATGAAATGTAAGAAACAAAGATTAAAACCAAGTTCATGATTGAATTCGAATTAACCCTACATTGTTCATCTAAGTCATGTGAAAGGAGTAGATCATGTGAAACACTAGAAAGCAAACGATTTCCCATATTTTACTTTCAACGCTAATTAATCTAAGTGAAAGCACAAAGACTAATCCTATCAAACATGCATTCAAGCCCTAGAAAGCTAGTCAATCATACATATTCAACGCATGAAACACAAAGAAAGGCTATCAACTCAAGTGTACAACTTAGTATGAATAAGTTCACCTAATTGCAATCCTTTTCAATTGAATTCGATTTTTGTCCAAAACCTTTACTACTTTTGATTTAAGTTCATAACACAAAAAGTTGAATCATGTTCTTAAATCTAGCACCACTCATACATAAACCCTAAAAGTTTCGAACCAATTAAGATTAACATACAAGAGATATCTATAAAGCAAATTCAATCGAACAATCACACATAAGCAACTTTGGAATCACAACATAGAATTCGAAATCCTTTATTCAATCATAAAATTTCAGATTATAAACCTTGTTCAAACATCAATGTTAACTAGAACAATCTCTAATGAAATCAAACAAGGAGAATCAAAAGTGATTACAAGAAAGAAGGTTGAATTACACCGTGAATGGAGATGGTGATGAAGAACTCGAATGATGAACTAATGAAACTTGAAAGCAAGCTTCAAAGTGCACGGCTTCAAGGTGGAATGGTGGAGATGCTCATGGCTTGGTCTTGCTTCTTCCTTCCTTGCTTGAAAACGCCAAAGGTTGAACTAGAGAATGGAGAGAGCTTTCGCGAGTAGAGAGAATTTTCTGAATTGTTAGGTCTTCTTTTGAGACGTCTAGGGTGTAGTATATATAGGGAACGGCAAGACTTGGCCTCCAAGCCGTGATTTTCTGTTTTATTTCCCAAGGAATTAAATTAATAATTCCACATGCCTTCCACCAATGAGAAATTGCCAAATAAGCCCTAGTGTGTCATCCAACCAATCAAAAAACTCCAAGATGATTCCCTAATATATTCTTGCCGAAATTCCTTGAATATTTTCTGATTTTCTTCTTGTAATTCGGCCAAGATATCCTTAGGGTTTCAAGGAATGAATCTAGACGCCATTTGGTCCTTTTCTTGATGTGTACACTTTTTCTTTCCATAAACTTCACCCTAGAAAATCTCTTGCGTAATCTTTTATTTCTTCTTGATTTTTCACGCCACTTTTCTCTCCTCCCTTTGGTTTTCACGACAAAGCATCTCTAGGGTTTCATCCTTGCGTCACAAACCCTAATTTCATGGGCTTTCATGGGCCTTGATCCATTTTGCCGAAAATCCATCTCAAATCCATATAGTTCTTGGGCCTCGTTGCTTCATCTTCAAGCCTTTTCTTCCTCCAACATCTAGACACATTATTTTTCCATTTCTTTTTCATGGTTGCGTTGGAAACTTGCTTGGGAAGCCTTCCTCCATTTCGCAGGGTTTCCTAGTTGGATTAGGAAAGCTTATTTCTTCATTTCTGCTCAATTGTGTGACCCTTTTCTTCTCATATTCGCTCGTCTTGACGTTCGCAAGCTCCTCTTTCCATTCGTGAGTTCATTTCCACTTTTTAGCTCGGAGGTCCTGAAAATAGAAACCATACTGAAAATAGAAATTTTCTAAAAATGAAAATAGAAACTTACTAAAAATGAAAAATAGAAACTTTCCTAAACTGAAAATGGAAACTTGCCAGAAATGAGAAATGAAAACTACAGAAATGGAAACTTTCTACAATAAGGAACTTTCCCAATCAAAGAATGGAAACTTTCCCAAACAGGGATTTTTCAAGGAAATGGCGCAGAAAAATGTAGGGAAATGCAGTTAAAACGTCGCATTAAAATGCTCCTATCACGGCGACTTGGGGGGTTTTTTTGGAGTTGCAGAAGAGAGAGAGAGGAGCGAGATTTGCAGCTCTGGGCTTCTCGGCGACTTGGGTGGTTTTTTTTGGAGCTGCAGAAGATAAAGTGAAGGTACTGAGGCGACTTGTGGAGGCTTGGGTTTTATATGGGGGAAGGGTACTGATGCCCTAGATAACAAAATGGGCTTCAATTGTTGTAAATTTGAAATTCCTACCCCGATTTTTCACATTTTTTGGGCCACAAGTTTTTAACTATTTTCATTTTTGTGATAAAATATAAAAATATATTTTAAAAAAATTATCGCAATTTTCACTGCAATTGTGACAAAATGATAAAATAAAATATAAAATATTTAAATAAAATTTGTAGTTCTTTAGTATGGAGTTTTGATCTCCACTCCAAGTCCAAAATATACGGCATTAGATGCATCTAGCGAGACGAAATAATTTATAGCTATGTCCAGATTCAAGTGTCTAGGGAGAATGTAGTATACAAAGAATTCATGGAAAGAAAGTAATGAATTGGGATATTGGAATTTCCAAAGAGTTATCAAAAAGCCTTCACACGGATATTTATGTGAAACAAAATATTTTCAGAATTAATTTGTTGTGTATAAACATATTTATTAATTTTAAATAGTTAAGTTTTTTTTATTTTAGTTTGAAATAAGATTCACACGGATTTTTTTCTGTATCAACTCTAATTCATACAGAAATCTGTGTGAATGTCTGACACAAATAAAATAATTTTTAAAACATTAATAAGACTTCACACTGATATCTGTGTGTGACCACAATTTATACGAATATCTGTGTGAATTTCACACGGATTTCCGTGTGAATTTTTGCGGTCCCACTTTTAGTTTTCATTTCACACGGAAAACTGTGTGAATATAGTTTTACACACAAATATCTGTGTGTTTGCAGTGTTTTACACACAAAATCTTCTCCGTGTGAATATCTGTGTGAACCAAATCTGTGTGTGATGCGGGGTTTTTCTAGTAGTGCTTAACATTAACATTACAAGTTTTCAGGCTCATGCTTGTCTTCTATCTCGTGAACCCTTTTCAAAGACTCTTCAAATGCTTGCAATGCTACATGGTAATGGTCAAGAGAGATCACACCTTCCTCTACAATTTGCAAGGCACTTCTATACAACTGACTGAACCACTGCATACGGTCAGTAAGATCAACATTATTGGAACCATGATCCAGAATATATAAACGCTTGTAATCCTTTTTCCATCGTGACAGAATGTACTTGGAAGGGATCTCCTCCACTCCATTAAAATTAAGGACACACAAAGCATGCCAGCATAGATACCCGTGGAAGTTAAAGCAACTGCAGATACAACAAACCTCACCTGCTGTTCTGTTGTACAGAACTTCATAATCTCTTATCTCTCGCTGATTCCCATCTGCCACAACACACTCCTTGACCAAGAATATTACGATTGGCCCATCAATGTGCAACTGTGTAGTGCTAAAACAAGAATACATCTCCTCCACTTCAAATTGGAATTTTTTGAATATGTCTCTAGTGTAAACTTTTGAAAGCTGCAACTCAAAAGAACATCTTGTTTTCAACATGGGACTTGAGCTTCTTGACTCAATCTGCAAGAGCTTCTTCCTTATGCTTCTTCTGTAGAGCCAATTCATACTTATCCAGAAATTCTTTCAGTGGAGTTTGCTTGTGTACGAATTTGTCAAAAAATGGACTCAAGTTTTCACCTGGACATGCAGCCTACATTCCAGCAAAAGAGGTCTCTTTCAAGTAAACTGGAGCCCACCTAAATTGGTCGTCATACAAAGATCGAAGCCACTCATGATCGCTAACTCCAAAATGATGAATCATGAATCCCCATGCTGCTTCAAATTCAATCACCTTCAGAGTTTCATAAACTGCTTTAAGCAGTGCCTTCCTAATTGCATCATAATTGCGCGATCCACCCAACTTTTCTGGAACTTTTTTAATGATCAAGGACAGACCAAAACGATAATGACAGCTAGGAAAACACCTTAACAATTGCACTCTGCAAAACATTGCACCTGTCAGTAATAATTGTTTGCGGAGAACGTCCTGACACACATGTAAGCCAAGCTTTGAACAACCAAATATAAGATTCTGCCGTCTCCCCAGCAAGCAAAGCACAACCAAGCAACACTGCTTGACCATGGTGATTATCTGATTTATCCCCATTAATGCCACAAGTGGGATCTCAAATTTATTTGCCAAGTATGTGTTGTCAATATATATCACATCACCAAAATAACTGCATGCTGCCCTTGACCTAGCATCAATCCAAAACACATTTCTCAAACGCCCATCGTCATTGATGTCCATCAAGTAAAAGAAATTCGGATTTGTCAACTGCATACGACAAAGGTAATTATAAATTGCTTGTGTGTCACCTTTTTGGAGGTTCAACTGATTGGGAATTTCATTCCTGGCTTCTGTTGCATTCGAATTTGAGGGTCCATTACCCCCTGAATCTATCACAAGTGCTCGGTACAGCTTAATTGTTCGCTTTTCTGCATCTGAACTTGACTGTGACTTCCTCTTTGTTCCACTTCCCGTCTTTTTCATTGATTTGTAGATCTTTGTACCTATTAAGTGGTTATGTTCAAGCACAACTTCAAGTACCCTCCACCTTTTGGAGTCCACTAACCTCATCCTTAACATTGCAGGACAGCCAGTTCTTGTTTCCTTTCTCAAACGGTTCACATCTTTAATTCTTTTGAAACCTTGACTGCTGCAACAAAGAACAGCACCATAATTCTCTTTACTGTTCCTCTTAAACCATGAATTCTTCACTCTAACACGAATCCCCACTTCCTTAGCGTAGCAATTGTAATAATTATAAGCATCCTCATACGACTCAAACTCCATTCCAGTAGCAGGTGCCACAAATTCCTTTTTTCCTTCTGGGACACGATTTTCAGCATCCAATTCTGTCAAAACACCATCTCCATCAGTTGCAATCTCATTGCAGTCGGGGTCCTGTGCTTGCTCACTGTTAAGAGAGCCTACTTCCATCTGAAAGAGACGTAAAACCCCTTATTTTCTAACTTTCAAGTTCAACAAACGAACAATTTCAGAGACCAACCTACACAAGAAGGCACAATGCTATCATAAGTGTGTAAACTAGATTTTTAGCTAACATTAAACCCATCTTCCAATTGATGAAAACATCAATATAGCACAGGAATCAATACCCATTTTAACCGTCACAATCATTATACCATAAAATTACTTCCAAAGCAAACAGTCAAATGGTAATCAATGTATCAAAGTTCTCAAACTCTGTCAAGCAAATGTTAGTGTTTGTCTACACAGCTGTTTGTCCTCTTCAAGTTAAATTTCATCCTACTTTCTTTGCAATAGGTTCCAGCAGACCAAACAGCTTATTAGACACATGCAACTAACTCCCAAGATACTCATAAACATCGGAAAATTTGACTCATGAGGTCCTCTGGTTAGTTCTGTATTTTATTAGTCCGAGCATGAGAATTTTAATAATCTGATCCCATGATACAGTTGGGTTTCATTTGACTTGACACTGTGCACAACAGTGAATTTGATTTTGCCACGCAGTAAACAAAGTCTGCTACGACCTTCTTTTTTTTTTCTGTTTACTTTTTTTTTTTAACAAACAAATTACTGTTTTAGGGAATCAGAAATTGAGAGAAATTTGCTGTGTATTCTCATTGATAATAGGGGCCTCTTTATATAAAGGATTACAATGCATAGAGTTAGAATCATACAAGGAAAGAGAATCTCTAGATTCTTCTAATTGAACCCTATTACCCTATTACCACGGGTGGCCGGAAATGGAAGGATTCGCCGGTGGAAGAAAACGGCAGAAGGGAAAGGAAGGTCGGGGAAGAAGAGAGAGAAAATTCGGTAGATTTCAGAAGATGGAAATCTACCACAGTAACTCAGCTATTTATAGAAAGTTACCGTAAACAGTAACCATGAACAGTAATTTTAATCTTTCGCTTATAACTTTCCCGTACGAACTCCGATTTTTACGTACCACATATGCACGCGCTCGGTTTAACGTCCTCTACAACTTTCATGAAGGAAACTTTATCAAATTTTGACCTGAACAAAAAGTCAACAATTTAGGGCTACTAAAGTTACCGAAAAAGAGTAAAGGTAAAACAAATTGTCGTTTACTGTCCAAATGACTAGTAAACTGGTGAATTTAGGTTCGGGACGTTATAGAGACAGAGCACGCCGCGGCCTTGGCTGCTCGTCGAGAGGTTGAACATATGTCCAACCAGAACCGCACCCTACGAGAAGCACTCCAGCGGCGTATCACACATGTAGACAGGGCCAATCCCCAGGAGACCCCGATATCGACCATTAGTGGTGTCCGCACACCGGGACCTACCATCACCGCGGACCCTACCTCGGGCCTCAATGGCACAATCGTGCCCCCAAACCTCGTATCGGGCAGCCTCACCGGCCACACATGCAGCAACACCAGCACGGACCCGCAGGTGATCTACCTAAATTTCCCACTCCTCCCAGGTCATCTCGGCGCCGCCCCAACTCCCCAACCTATTAACGATACAGCAGGCACCTCGGGTGCACCCACCGCTACGACCGCCAACTTACCTCCACCCGACCCCAACACTCGGTTGTTGCTACAAATGAGCGAAGCCATCGCAGCCTTACAGACACTAGTAGAAAGCGCCGAGAGCAGGGCCTGTTGGTAGCCTGTCACTGACGATTTCCAAGGCAAGACAGGACCCTTTACTGCTAGTATACAGGTCGAAAAGCGACCGCCCGAAGCCAAGCCTCTCAAGATAGAGAAGTATAACGGGACCCGGGACCCGTACTACCACTTGGAGGTCTTCCAATCCATACTCCATGGCACGCGATACACCAACGCTATGGCTTGCCACGCGTTTGAGGAAACTTTGACGGACGAAGTCCTGCGCTGGTTCCTCAACCTACCTACCAACTCTGTTGATAGTTTCCAAGAACTGGGAGACAAGTTCCTACGGCGATTCATCTGGTGCGGGGTGGATATCGCACAACCCCTGACCTCTTCAGGCTCAAGCAGCAGTCGAACAAGCGATTGTGAGACTTTGTCCACCGATGGCAGAAGCAGGCCACTCAATGCTGTTCGCTTAACCTAGTCCTAGTAGCATCCGTGTTTAAGGTGGCAATCCAACCGGGATACTTCTTGTTGCAAATCAACACCAATCCCCCTGCCACATATGATGACCTCCTTGATGCCACTACAGCCTTCGCTCAGGCCGAGTGTGATACCTTCGGCTGCGATTCCAACACCAACGCGCACCCGACAACCGTACCTCGGGCGACCAACCCTGATACCGAGAACAAAGACGTCATCCGAGACAAACCTACCCAGCAGAACGACAGGGCCTCATGGGAGCACCAAGGCTATAGCGATAGAAGAGACAAGTAGTACGGCAAAAGCCCTAAGAAGGCAAAATATAACCCCGGCAATCGACATCGCAATACACCATACGACAACACCCGATATTGAGATGACCAGCGAGTCGCGGCACACTGATACGAGATTTATACCACACTGACCACCTCCTATGAGGACATATGGAACAATCACAGGGACATCATCCCGGGCCCACCGAAGCGCAAGCCCGGCCAATCCAAGCCACGGGATAACTGTAAGTACTACACATATCACGAAGAATCCGGCCATCGAGCACCTCATTCAAAGCGGCCAACTCTCACAATATCGCACTCCTGCTACGGGTGCTAACACCATCGAAGTCTACGGCCAAATTCTAACGATACATGGCGGAGCCCCGCGAGCACTCGAGACCCACCAGTCCCAGAAGCGCCAGTGCCCTTAGGGCCAAGAGATATTGGGGCTAAGCCATGGCTGCCATACCCCCTAGGTCGAATGGAACTTGATAGCCTTCCATCGCAAAGAGGACGCCATCCAGAAACACCACAACGACCCACTCCTAATCACCATGGTCATCGACCACTATCGCTGCCACCGCGTCTTGGTCTATAGCGGCGCAGCGATCAACGTCATGTTCGGCAGCTGCTATGAGGGCCTGAACTGAGATAGGAAGAAACTCACCCCTGACCACCAACCCTTGATCAGCTTCGCTGGTGAAATCACACAACCCCTAGGATCCGATAACCTGTGGATCACACTGGGTAGCGGTAGAACTATCGTCACCATGACAGTACATTTCATCATCGTTGACTGTCCCTCCTCCTACAATGTCATCTTGGGGCGCGATGCCATATGGGGGCTCCAGTGGTTCGTCGCAGGGCACATGCTGATGATGAAAATACCCACCCCGGGTGGCATCCTCACCATCAGGGGCGACCAAGAGATAGTACGACAATGCAACTCCTTAACTGTCGACAGGGGACGCGGCAAGCGAGAGGTCCTGTTAACCTTAGACCTACCATCCCTATCTGACAAGCCCGACAATCCAAGGGAAGATCCCGACACTTCAGAGGACCGCGATACGCGCAGCAGAAGGAAAGATGACAAGTGCAAGCACAAGCACCCGAGGCCAGATGCTCTGGAAGAATTGATATTGGTCTCCATTCCTGATGAACACCCAGAGAGAAAAGTTAAGATCGGGTCAAAGACGGACCCACAATTCCAGGCAGAGCTTATCGCCTTCCTCAAATCCCATCAGGAGGTGTTCGCGTGGTCATACGCTGATATGCCTGGAATCTCGCTAGAGCTGTTAACCCACAAACTCACCATCTCACCCGCCGTTCCCCAGGTCTGTCAAAAGCGACGGGCATTCACGGAAGAGAAATACAAGGCAATCCAGGAAGAGGTCAAGAAACTCCAAGACATCGGGTTCGTCTGAGAAGTGTCCTGCCCGACATGGCTCTCTAATGTTGTCATGGTGAAAAAGCCCAACAAAAAATGGCGCATGTGTGTCGACTACACGAACTTGAACAAAGCTTGCCCAAAAGACAACTTTCCCCTTCCGCGAATCGATCAGCTAGTCGACTCCACCGCCGTCCATAAACTCCTCAGTTTTATGGACGCCTTCTCCGGCTACAACCAAATCGCCATAGAACCTTCCGATCAGGAACACACAGCCTTCACCACCGATAAGGGTCTGTATTGTTACAAGGTAATGCCATTCGGTCTAAAGAACGTCGGGACCACATACCAGAGATTGTTAACGCTATGTTCGCAGAGCACATCTGTAAGATCATGGAGGTCTCTGTAGACGACATGCTTGTCAAAAGCATTACCATTGAAGATCATATTAAAAACCTGGGTATCGTCTTCGATATCTTACTCCAGTATGGCATGCGACTCAACCCTGACAAATATGTGTTTGGCGTTTTGGGAGGAAAGTTCCTGGGCTTTGTGGTTAGCGAAAGGGGCATCGAGGTAAATCCTGAGAAAGTACAGGCAATACTCGATATGGCACCACCGAAGTCCAGGAATGAGGTCCAATCCTTGACTGCGAAGGTCGTTGCTCTTGCCCGATTCATATCGCGACTAACAGACAAATGCGCTCCATTCTTCAAGCTCTTTAAAACTCACCATACCGAGACAATCAATTGAGGCCCCGAGCATGACAAAGCCTTTCAGGGCCTCCGAGACTACCTAGCATCAGTACCCACCCTTTCAAAACCGATTCCCGGAGAAATTTTGTACATCTACCTCGGTGTGTCGGTCACAGCGGTCAGCGCTGCCTTGGTCAGGCAAGAAGACAGCAACGAGCTACCCGTCTACTACACAGGTAAGGGATTCAATGAC
>LYNE01005183.1:0-26557 GCA_001662545.1 Rosa x damascena
TCATGCCTTCCCGGCAGCCCACGAGCTTCCCGCTCATGCCTTTCCGGACCCCCGAGCTTCCCGCTCATGCCTTCCAGGCACCCCACGAGCTTCCCGCTCATGCCTTTCCAGCAACCCACGAGCTTCCTGCTCATGCCTTCCCGGCAACCCTTGAGTTTCCGCTCATGCCTTCTCGGCAGTCCTCGATCTTTACACTCATGTCTGCTCGACACACCACACGTTAATGGAACATTGAATTCTTCTACCATTTGTCGCTTGCGACAAATTGAATTCTTTTCTCGTTCCATTAATACGAGCGACAACCAAACAAACACAACCGTACGCGCGGTCATCGTTCATGAATTACAAACGCTTACCTTCGCAGCGCTCATACAACCTACATTTATCATATGCAATCCATATGCTCACCCGACCAGACGCGCTCTCGAATTTGTACGTCATAAGCGATCGTACTCAGCGCCATTCGCTTGTATACATCAACATGTATCACGTACCCCGTACGTTCATATATGCCAACGCATTTCGGTGCAACTCACATTTGTTGCCCAATGCAACGAGCATCCTACATATGCCTGTTTTTTTACTTTGTTTTGCAGGTTAACGAGTCCCTTCTTGCTTACGGAGTTCGGGGACTTGTAGGGGCTCCGTGCCGCCCGGTTACTTATGCTTGATGACTTCATGATTATAACTCCCCAACCAAGAAGCTCCTCATACTTGGGGACTTCGGGGACTTGTAGATACCTCTACTAGCAAGACTAGTTTGCTATCTCATCAAGCATAAGTAACACGCTCTTTGGGACACCCACAAGCCATGGTGAGGCCCGACCGCTGCTTACACCTTGTAGCCCTTTGTTCAAGCTAAGCTATGGTATCCGGAAGTCACAAATCCGTCGCCGGGAAGCCACCTTTCCGGCCTTGCCAAGTTGCCTCCATAATATGCTTTTCTAGACTATAACAGTAACTTTGAGTCCCACATCTAAGAAAATGTAAATGAGGGAGCCTCCTTCCCCTATAAAAGGAGACTCCTTCCTACTTAAACACCATCCCATTACATCTTTTGTAATCCCCTTGGGCCGCAAAAGGCTCAACACACTAGTGTAACATTCAAGTGGCTGTAGTTGTCGAACCCGTTCCAATATAGGTTATAAATCAATATTGGACTTGTTCTCGTCCATATTGTGATAAATAAGGACTCGTCTAAAGTTGAGTCCCTTAGTGGTAGAAATTAAAATAAGTACCGAGCCGGTGCTTAAGAGTCGTCAGTAACATGTGTGTACGAGTCTTCTACGATATTATACTATTTTCACATAAATCAATTTCTATATATAATTTACAGGAATAGTGGTTTGCTTGCTTCTCTTATTTGGAGCGTAGTCTCTTATGTTAAATCTAAGATAAATTTATTGTTATACGATCAAATTGAATCTATTATATTAAGCAAATTCTGCTTTACAATCACTACTACAAAAAATGAAACACACGACACCTCTCATACAACGCCACACTGTTTTCCGTAGTCTGAATGATTTTTCATTTCTGGGACGACGTTTTTATAAAATCTGTCTTCTAATATAGATTTAACCAATGGGTGTTTTTCATGTTTGACTTATGAATTGTTTCATAAGACATTTATAAATGAAAGCGTGGTGTGAGGTGAAAATAGTTATAGGGTGGGTTTCCCACCATTCCGCACCACTTAAATTTTCCCAGCTTGCAGTAGTGATACGACGGTCAGTTTAAAACTGTGGTATGAATCCATAATTTTGCAAGAGAGAAACATGTCCCCCAACATTCCCTCCATTCTCCAATTTCCCTCTCATGCACCTAGGCTAACAAGAGGAGGCAAATTGAAAATTTAAAAGTGGCTTTCTGACAACGTGGAAAACCTTGTACATGCATCAACTAAGGGCTTATCTGGCCATGTGTCCTAGACCACCTCACATTCAGACCAACTTAGAAATTGAAAAAAAGAGCTCACAATACGCTATTGTCTCTGCAATGACCAACCCTAGACATAACATTCACTCCAAAACTTCACAGCCCGACCCCGACTCTTTCTTTCCAAAACTCCACTGCGACTACCAACTCGACCCCAACTCTCTTCCCGACACCAAAGCCCTCCACCCTAAATCCACCGCCTTCAAAGCCCTCAAGCTCTCAACCCCGACTCTCTGGTACTAATCTGAAGCCCTAAATTCGAGATTTGTCTTCAAATCTGTTAACCCTAAAATTTGGGGGTTTCTGGTTTCTCGTCCTCTGGTCCTCACTATGCAGGAGTTTTGATTTCACAAATCAAGCTTTTGATTTTGGGTTCTTCACTTTTGAT
The DNA here is from genome assembly GCA_001662545.1 of Rosa x damascena. Taxonomy (NCBI): domain Eukaryota; kingdom Viridiplantae; phylum Streptophyta; class Magnoliopsida; order Rosales; family Rosaceae; genus Rosa; species Rosa x damascena. The sequence continues at coordinate 2,327 of LYNE01005183.1, forward strand.
TTCGGGTTTTGATTAACCGGAGGATTTCGAGTTCTTCACAAATCACAAATCACACTTTTGATTTCGGGTTCTTCACTTTTGATTTCAGGGTTTTGATTAACTGGAGGTTTTCGGGTGTTTTCGGGTTCTTCACTTTTGGGAAGATGGAGTATTGTGGTGGAGATGTTCTTAGCTCCGCCCCCGATATCTGAGAAGCAGGAGTATGGGAAGGTGGAGATTGTGGCGGAGCGGAATTCGGTGATTTTCGGGTCTAAGAGAGGTTCGAGATAGGCAGGTCAGTGTGGATGACCCATGGGGGTTTTGGTGGAGCGGAATTCAAGGATGTAAGCCACACTGCCAAAGGCTCTGTCAAGAAGTTCAGAATGTAAGCTTCTTTTTCTTCTTCTATTTTGTTCGTTTTGGTACACAAATTTTTGGTCAAAATTCACTCCCAATTCGCAGGCCAACTTCCCAGAATTTAGTCCTAATTCGGGTCGATTTCAAAGTCGAAGGCTAGAGGTTCAAAGACGCCTTCACTTGGAACCCATATGGTAAAAGTTTCCTTCTTTATGTGTTTCTCTTTATCTTTGTGTTTTTTTTTCAAATCTTGGGTTTGAGAAGTTTTTGAGTTTATGGTGATTGATGACTGGTGGAGAGATAGTGAAGTTTGCTAAAGTAACCGTTAGAGACTTGAAGCTGTCTTCGAATTTTGAGAGAGCCATTGTTAATTCCATTTAGGTTTGGCATTTAATCAACTCTGGCAAATTGTCCCAGCTTGTACCTGTGTTTCTTCAATACCAGAAATTTTCTTTCCTTTCGGTAAGAACTTCTACTTTTTGTTAAATTCCAGTTCTTAAAGCTAGTCAAGGTTGTAATGGAATGCACGTACTTTTGATTATTACGTTTTGGAAAACCCATGAGGATGGATATATAGGACTGGAAAAGACCAAAGTTCAATTACTGCACTCCAAGTGTTTCATGTTATGCCTCAAAGACAACACCAAGCTGAACCAGTGGACTATACTCCTTGTTTTACTCTTAGTTTTTGCAAGCTTAAATTAGACTCTTCAATGATCATTTTGAGCTTGGTTTCACAAAAAACGGAGTTAAAATGAGATACTTGTGCTATTTTGAAGTTACTGCACAGTTTCAGGATTTCTGCATAATCCAGCTTTTCTGTAATTTCAGATTCTGGTTTGACCCTCCATTTGAACTTTGATTAGCATGAAACTTTGCAAAATAGTGTCTTTGCATGGCTACTTCAAATCTGAAAAGTTTTGCTTGAAATCACTGAAAGACTAATTGTTGGTGAAATTTTCTTGCTTGTTACCAGTTTTCTGAAATTTTCTCAAACTTGCAGCTTATTGTTACAAACAATTGATTTGAGAACCTTTACACTTATTTTTCTATCCTCAATCTTTAGTGAGTCAGATTAGACATGCAAAACATGCCTTGAAACTTAACTTCAGTTCGAAAGGCTTAGAAAAGGTTGTCTTTGTTCGAAAGTACCTACAAACCAGTATTTTCTATGCATTCTGATAAGAACATTCGGATCAATGTTTTCTTTTCGGAATAAGCCCACACATGGTGAAGCCAGCCTCTAATTGAGTGATTTAGTCTAAGGGAGAAGTGTTATTAGGACTGATGGTGGTTTACATGTTCATAATAGGATCAAGGACTTAAGTGAATTGAAGAGTGGTTCTGTGGTACTTGCATCCTTCTTTCTGAGCCCTAATATGCGAACCAGATTTGCATCCTTCTTTCTCCTATTTTTAAGTTTCTAACTACTCTTGCTAAGCTTGTTATTTCAGTTGGATAAATTCTATTTGCTGCTGTCATTGTTTGAAATTTTTCCACAAAATGTAGTGTGAAGCCTCAGATTTCAAACCTCTTTGAAGTCTATTTAGTTTGGCTAACTCGAGTTTATTTAACATCAGACTTCCCTTGAGATTATGTAGTTTCTTTTTTTTTTTTCACCAAGGGTTGAGACACGTTGATTCCAAATATCAAGTTTGCAGCTGCCCAAAAACTTAGTTTCATTATCTTTAGCCTTGCGCATCTTAAGAAGTTTGAGTATTACTTTGTCAATACTTAAGCTTCGTAAGATTTGCGGCGCTGTGAAGTCAACCAGTTTTGGGGCGTTACAGGGGAGTCGGATTGAATAAAAAGAAACAGAACAGAGAGGTTTTCTATCTTTTCGTATTGATGTTGTTGGGACAATTTCAAATATTCAGGGAGGGTATGAAATATAACATTGCAGTGGGTAGAACTTTTATTTATTGCTTTACATGTGCATGATTGTTCAGTTATGTTGTTAGATGGAAGTTTTGTTTTCTCTTGTTTATGAAACTAATGGTAGACTAACTAGCACATAAATATTGGTGTGAGCAACTCTTGTATGTTGTATAGCTTTAGCTGTTGGCAAATTCTATAAATTACATGCATCTGTTTTGTTTTCTATTTGGTATTGCTCGAGTTTCTAAAGAACGTTGGCGTTTGGTTAAATCCAAGTTAGTACTGAAATCAGTTTTCTAGGCTTTAGTATCTTTGTTCATATATATGGGTGTCTGCTTAAGTTCACTCTTGTTGGGACTCTCTAGAAGAGACATATAGATCCTTTGTCAGATTAAGGTTGTCTGCACAACTTCTTCACCTTTACTTGCACTATAACTTTCTCTCAGATTATGAGATGGTCATATTTGGCCAATTTCACATTGCACATATACACATTGATCTATCAATTGCAAAAGAATAACTGCTGATATCATGACAAGTTGCTTATTGTTTATTCTGTCATTATGTTTTTCAGTGATCTATCACTATGAGACTGTCCATTGTTGATCACTGTATGCTAGTTGTACTTTTTTGACATATGCTATTATGGTTTATGCAGATTACTACTGATTTCAAGTAGCAAAAAAGGAAAGAAGAGGAGACTTAGATAAAAGAGACTTGGTTTTGATGCATGGAATGAACAAATGCTCTATAATGTTTTCATGTATGGATATTTGGGAGATATTCCCTATTTGACTGATTTTATTGGCCATGAATTTATTGAATTCATTTTATATATGGCGGGATTTGAGTTAATTTGATATGTGCATTGCTATATATATTGCAACAACTAGACAACAAGAATAACTAAAGGCATCATCCAAAATGTACACACACAACGACAAGAGATCAATTAATGTGTCATCTCAATGCACACATATTCAATTTTCAGAGGCCTCACACCACACCACCTGACAGAAGAACTGTCGTGTGTATGGTATATGCACAACGGCTACAAAATAAAACTGTCGTGTGTATGGCACATGCACCGCTGCTACAAAATAAAACTGTTGTGTGAACAACAAAGAGACAAGGCTGGGATCATAAAACCGTGGTATGAATCAATGTCACACCACGGAAAAATGTTGTCGACAGATCTGCCGATCCCATCAGACGACGAAGTTAGTTGCACATCGTCGACCCAATGATCGGTATACGACGGTTGAAAACCGTCGTCTGATAGCGTTTCATCAGACGACGCCTTGATAGACCACGGAAAGTGAAAACCTCATACGACAGTTTTAAACCGTTGTGTGAAGCCTTTTGATTAGTAGTGAATGATTAAATTTTTGAATTTCTTGTTATGCCCGTAGTTTATTAATATGCAGAAGAAAACATTTTTATCAATAGAGGATAAAACAGGAAGAACAATTATTGACCACAAAAGATACAAAAAAAACCTTCTTTTTTTCTTCTTTTAATTATAAATGTGTTTTAGAAAAACTGAAATTGGAAGAGAATTGAGTCGTACATTTATTGATAATAAGGGCCTCTTTATATAGATGATTACAAGCATAGACGTAGAGTACATGGAAATATAATCGTACAATGATTGGATATCTACGAATATCTCCGAGAATGTCTCTAACATAAACTCTATTACAACTAGAGCAAGTAACCTAGAGTTTGGGCCAGACACATATTCTGAATTTACTTGAACACTACCCCCTTGTGTCAGCCAAACGTGGTGCTCATCTAGTTGTCTAATCAAAAACCTTGCCGAATAAACCCAATGGGACAAAAATGACCTCAGTTAAAGGAGAAAAAGAGTACAACACACCCTTCACGTTTTGAGACAATACATGTAGACATCTCCCCCTAATGACTACAATCATGGGAATTCAGATAACTTCCACGAACGATGCTTCCAACAAGTTTCTCGAAAGTGGAATTTAGGCAATGACTTAGTAAATAAGTCTGCCACACTGTCCTCAAAATCGAACCCTGTTTACTAATATCTTGAGGAGATTCTGTTGTCGCTGCTTATGCTTGGTGTCATCACATTTGATGTAGCTTGCTTCATTTGTTCAAAAAAAGCAGCACTATCCTCATAGATTCTCGTAGGCTCATATGTGGTAGACTTCAAACCACAATTGCTTTGAATATGCGTAATTATGGATTCAATCCATATACATTCATGAACCACTTAGTGAAGAGCAATAATCTCTGCATGGTTAAAAGATATAGCGACTAGGGTCTGTTCTGTATACCTTCAAGACAGAGATGTTCCCCTAGTCAGCTACTGACCAGGGATTATTTGCTCAATTACCGTCTGATTTCAATCGGACGGTTGACATGTATCTAGATTTTTCAGAAATGAAATCTGTCAACCATCCGATTGAAATCAGACGGTAGTTGAGCAAATAATCCCTGGTCAGTAGCTGACCAGGGGAACGGGACTCACCTTCAAGATATCGCGGTCTTGCCTATGGTGAAAGCATAACTAGTTTGGGAATGACCTTTGTGTGGGTCAGAGAGGTACCTAGCATCAGCAAAACCTTCCAAAACACTAATGCTATTTTGGGATAGGGATAGGGAACTCATGCCAGTATTGGCAGCGTTTCTAGTGTGTGATGGATCCGAATCCATCATCTCTCTATAGAGATAGAACAAGCCTATATCATCAGTCCAATAGCGTCACGTTGGCGCAATGCTATGTCTAGCTAACTAGTTCACCACAAATGAGATTTCCGATCTTGTGCATTGGACCAAGTACAATAATGCGCCTATTGTACTTAAGTATGGCACTTCTGTCTCTAGTACATCTTCGTCAACATCCTCCAGACGAAGATGATCCTTTTCAGGATCAAGACTACGGATGATCATGGGAGTGCTTGAAGGCTTGACCTTGTCAAAATGCCTAAGCATCTATCAACACGATGCTCAAGTCCCAAACCAAGACATAATCGTGTTCTCCTAAGATCCTTCATCTCAAACTCGGATTTCTAGTGAAGATCATGTCCAACATAAACAGCGATAGAATCTGGAACTAGTCTTAGAGACACGAGGGCATTCACATATCCCTTCCCAATCAAGTAGTCACTTTAGTGAGCGTTTCAACCTCATTGCAAACGCGCTCCATGGTCTGGAGCCACTTGACTTGGGTAAATAAATTACACCATGAACCTTCATGTATATTCCATATCTAGATCCCATAGAGATGTGGTGATCACATTCGTAAGCTGCATGTTTAGTTGTTCAGAAACTACCAAATTGACAGGGTAGAGGAGTGTAATGATATTTATTACGAGAGAATTTGTCTCATCGTAGTCGATTCCAAGGCGTTTTGTGAGAAGCCTTGCTCTATAAGGAGAGATTACCATCTCGTTTTCTCATTGTTTCTGGTGAATTTCTCTAGGTACGTTAGATAGAATGCTATACAGCTGTGGGTACCGATCTAACTCCGGATCTCTGTACGGACAGCACACAATGTTAAAGGAATAAACCATACCTGATGGTTTATACCTCTCCGAAGCTTGAGTGAGATTTTGGTATGCATATACCTCCCAGGCATAAGTATCAGAAGCACAAGACTCGCCTAGCCGGTGCAGAACAAAGAAAGAGCTCCAAGCTAAGGGTCTCGATACCCCATGGGGCGATATCAAGAACCCCAAACGTCCGACACCGAAGGAAATGAAACCAAGCTTCCACAAAAAGCCACTGGAAAATGGTCGGAAAAGTCACCTAAAAATGACTAGAAAAGTCACTGGCGGTGGCCGGAAAAAGTCATCGACGATGACCTATCGCTGGAGCTACTGACGTTAGCGGCTTGGGCTTCTGGGCTTGGGCTCCTCCCCTTTTTTTTCTTTTTTCTTTTCTTCTTCTGTAGGTTTTTCTGCAGTAGGGTTTAGCTGCCGGTTCAGTACCTTCTAGACTAATTCCTGAATTGTTGGATGGAGGAGCTTTTGGTGGCAAAATTTGGTAGAAATTTGAGGTTTGGAAGGTGGTGAACCTATGGAGTATTTACTGCGAGTGATTTAGAGATTCTGGTGGCCGGTTCGATAAGTTTTCGGCAGATTCTGATGGTTCTGCTGCAGGTTCTGGATTCCTGGGGTCGAGGTCTTCAAGTTATGTGGTGGAGGCAGAAAAGGTTTCAAGGTTTTGTTTTCGGATTTAGGGTTTTAGCTATTTGTTTCAAGGTTAAGAGGTCGTGCTGATAACGTGTTTAAGGAAAACTGAATTGGGAGTGAATTGAGTCGTACTTTCATTGATAATAGGGGCCTCTTTATATAGAGGATTACAAGACATAGAATCAGAGTTGTACAAGGAAAAATAATCGTACAATTAATCGAATATCTATGAATATCTCTGAAAATATCTCTAATTACAAACTTTATTACAACTAGGTCAAGTAACCTAGAGTTTGGACCAGACACATATTTTGGATTTACTTGAACAAAAAACATAATAAAAATCAAATATATTCTAAAAGAAGTACAACATACATGAATAAAACAACAAAGGGAGAGAAAACCAGAAGTAGAGTTTCCCTAATTTCTTTATCCCCCAACTCGATCAGTTTTTCCTTTTCTTGAAGCGTTCTCTATTTATAATACAATACTTGGATTTCTTGTGCACACTTCTTAGAACTGAATTCACAAATTTCTTTAATTACCGAGCACTTTTTTTCTCATATATGAAGTATCCAACATAGCTTCCCATGTTTTAATCACTTCTCTCCCTCCATGTGGTTTTGTATTTTCAATGAACTTCATGAAAACAAGGCGGTCGTTCTATATGTATGTGCAGCGTGTTGATGCAATCCCATAGTTTAAGAGACAAATGTGATTAATCTAATATTAACGTACATTTCCGACCATGCACTTAAATTACATTTCCAACTGTGCATGTAAATTATAGCGATCTAATTCATAACTAATTTTCTAAAGAAGTATTGAAAAAACTCAAACATATTTTCTTATTGATGCACATATTTTGTTTTTTATTTTTGATTTTGTTTTTGTTAAATTTCTTTTGTTTTTCTTTTATTTGTGAATTGACCATTATGTTTTTCTCAAAAATTTCAGTTCAAATGTTTTTAATATTTGAGGAATATTGTAATAAATATTTTTTGTTTTGGCTGACAAACTCTCTTCTCTTAATAATAGTATAGATAAAGGCAAAGACTACAGTATATTAATGTACCGATACATCAAGTATACTAGATTTGATACAGAGGTAGACTGACTCTATGCAAAAGTAGACTAGCTTGACTTGATCTCAAATTAGTCTACCTCTATATTGAACTAGTCTACTTGATGTATTGGTACATTAATGCACCGCAAACAATTATTCCCATTAATAAAATGGTTTAAAACAATTTTTGTTTTCCCAATTTATTTCGGTTAATTCTATACTTTATATATACATACATATGTGTGTGTGTGTCTATATATACATATATAATTCTAAACTTTATAATATGTGTGTGTGTGTGTATTAATAAGAGTAGGTGCCAATCCATTAAGGAGGTAGAGAGAGGCAAACAATACACAGTCACCCACCTGCAATGAGCCGATGAAAATTGAGTTACTGCCTACAGACCTTAGAAATGTAGAAACCCTAGGTAATTAAATATGTGTTGGACAGCGAGCTTCAAGTAACCTGACACTACTGAAGTTTGAACTGACCAGGTCAAATCCAAACCCTGATTTATTCTTAATCACAAGACTGCCCTACAAATGCAGAGTGCCTTACCTGAGGATGCCTACATGCCTAGAGGCTTGAAATAAAACATAATTAAAAAAAAAGTAGGTCCAACATAAACTGTAACATGCAAGCCCAAAAGACAACTCCAAAAAGTGGGGCCTCAACAAGCTAGATGGCTGAAACCTAAAGCGACTACCACCACTTGCAGGAATGGTCTCGCTGCCACCATTGGCCAGGCCCCCGCCGTCATAGCCAAAAGCATCCACGGAAAAATGATTCCAATGTAGTCACCAAGTTCTTAAAAGAGCATATTTTCTCTCGATTTAGAACTCCTAGGATTATTATTAGTGATTGTGGAACACATTTTAACAATCGGACTTTTGATGCTTTGTTGAAGAATTAAAGGCTCAAGCATAAGGTTGCCATACCTTACCATCCTCAAACCTCCGGTCAAGTGGAGGTGTCAAATAGGGAGATAAAGAGGATATTGGAAAGGACAGTCAACTCTTCTAGAAAGGATTGGGGCATTAAGCTTGATGATGCTTTAATTATGGGCCTATCAGACCGCATATAAAACCTCTATTGGCATGTTTCCCTTCCGTTTATCTATGGAAAGAATTGTCATCTTCCGGTTGAGCTTGAGCACAAAGCTTTGTGGGCTATTAAGTTTTTGAATTTAGACTTGGAAGTAGGTGGTGAGAAGCGGAAACTTGATCTTTGTGAGTTGGAGAAAATTAGGGATAAGGCATATGAAAGTGTCAAATTCTGTAAGGAGAACACCAAGGTGATGCATGATCGGAAATTGGTGAGGAAGACATTTCTTCCCAAGCAAAAGATTCTCCTATACAATTCTAGGCTCAAGTTATTTCCTAGGAAGTTGAGGTCTAGGTGGAGTGGTCCATTTGAAGTAGTTGAAGTTTTCCTACATGGCGCTACAGCAATCAATAACCTAAATAGTGGGGAACCCTTCAAGGTAAATGGGCACCGATTGAAGCCCTATATGGACTCTACCTTTGACTCTCAAGAGGAGGTGATCACCCTCCAAGATGTTCCTTGACTCACTCTCTTGACATATGGACCGGCAATGAAATCTTTAAACAACCCTAGCATTTACTTATGATTTTTATTTTCCTTGTTGATAGTTTGTGGTAGTTTAGCTTCTTGTTATTTTTGGGAGGTTGGGAGGTGGTTGGAATTCGGAGAATGTGGAGATATTTTGCATGGAGGATGACTTTGGGTTATGGATCTATGGGATCAAAGTTATGAGCTTAATGGAGGACCTTTCTTTCCACTCTTTGGTGGTGGCTATTGTGCGACACACTACTCTAGGACATTCTATGTTCTAAGTGGAGTTGATCTTTTTATGAGCACCTTGAGCTATTTGAGCATACATTAAGGAGGTCAAGGCCTTGTGCCTTGAAGTTTGTGTCTCATATTGGTCTTCTCCGAAGGTCGTGAGCAATGGAGGTGTCTACAAAAGGCTAGGCGTTTCCGTAACTTTTCTCCACATATTAGATTAGTATTATTGTGTGTACGTTTATCTTGTGCCTCTGCCTAGACTTCACTCTCATGCCTAATTCTGACTTGGAATTAGCATTCGAGTTCACTTGAAAACATTGAGGACAATGTTGGTTTTAAGTGTGGGGGTGAGGGCTCGGGTGCCCTATTAAAAAGAAAATTAAATTATTTTGTTTATTTGTTTGTTAGTTTTGTTGTAAATAATTAAGTAGTGCTTAGTATCTTTACAACAGCGGTGATGAAAACATGGACCTGATGTGTTATGATTTTGAAGAGAAAGAGTAGGTTTATAGGTCTTAGGTTTATTTTGCAATTAATTGTGACATGTGATTGTTGCTTGAGTCTTCCTCTATTAGACTAGTTTATTGCAATTAGGGAAAACATTTCTAAACTTGTATGACTTGCATACTTACTTGTGAGATTTTGTGCCTTATTGTAAAATATGCGTTCTTCATATTTACTTGTTCTTCATGTGTGCCAATTTTGCAATTATAGTCTTTAGAACTTGCTTCATACCCTTTAAGGCTACTTGTTGGCTCACAACGGGATAGAAAGAATTGAGGCATTAGGGTTAATTACCATCATTGCCAAATAAGCATGTTCCCAAATACATTTACCACTAGATTGCCACTTTGAGCCTATTTATATATTTAGCCTTTTTGTTCATTAGCACCACAAATTCCTACCTAGTCTAAACATTTTTATCCTACCATTCCATGGTAGTTGATGAAGCGATTAGAGAGAATGACTATAGGCCCCATGAAATTCCGAACGTCACTTTTGCACGGGATAATTTTTCGTGACCTCTATTTGGCTAAAGACTTTTGGAAATAGCTTGGGCTTGGGCCTTAGGCCCAAAAATAGCTTAAGTTTAGAGTCCATAATTTACTTTGAACACCCAACAAACGGGTTGTAACGTCCCGAACCTAAATTCACCTGTTTACTAGTCATTGGGACGGTAAACGTCCTTTACTTTCACTTTTACTTTCGGTTTAGTACTTTTAGTGGCCCTAAAAGTTGACTTTTTGTTTGGGTCAAAATTTGAGAAAATGTTCTTCATGGAAGTTGTAGAGAACGTTAAACTGAGTGCGTGCATATGTAGTACGTAAAAATTGGAGCTCGTATGCGAAAGTTATGAACGAAATAAGGAAGTTACTGTTCATGGTAAAATTTTGATAAAAATAGAAATTTACCCAGGGTAGGTTTCCATTTCCGGAAACTCACCCTTCCTCTTTCTCTCTCCTCTCCCCTGACCTCTCTCTTCTCCGGTTCGGCCATTTTTCTTCTCTTCCTTCGATTTGCAGCTTTCCGGCCACCGGTCATCAGAGGAGCGCCTCCTCCCTCCGATCACCCTAGCAACCTTGGTTTTCGACGATTTGACCGGAAAAGCACAGATCGAAGCAAAATCCCCTCCGGCTGCAGTTTGAAGCTTTTGCCGATTTCCGGCGATTCCGGCCACCTCCGGTCCCCATTTCGCCGTCGAAGGTTCGGTTTTCATCACTGATCATTTCCCCTATGGCCTTGTATCACGATTTGTTGTGTAGATGCCGAATTGACGAATTGAAATTCTAGGGTTCCTGAGGATTTCTGGGTTTTGTTCATTGATCGATTTCGGCCGTTTTTAATTGTTATTTGGGAATGTTGTAGTTGAGAAGTTGAATCAGTGTGTTGAGTAGGTGCCGCTGTCAAATTTTGGTTTCCATTGGAGTTGGTGGCAGTGGCGGCGGCGCCGCCACTGTGGGCGGCTGTAGCGGTGGCTAGGGTAGCTTTTTAATTTCAATTTTTAGCTAGTTAAATTCTATAATTATCATATAGCATATATGTGAAGTTTGGTGAATTTTAGAGGAGTTTGGAATTGTTTGTGAATTTTCGAAGTTTGGAGTTTTGTGGTGGAATTATGGGAAATCCGGCCGTCGGATTTCCCTCGTTTTCATTATGGAATATGTAAATTGAGGAATTGGAATTATGGAAGAGATTTGGGTTGAATTTGAGAAGTATTGGAGATAGGGATTTTCGGATTTCGTTTAAGTTCGTAATTATTTTATCGGATTACCGTTTATGGAAACATAATTGTGTACAGGGCAATGTCGCGAGCTACGGCTAGATGAAGGAACTCGTCTGCGTGGTTGCCCAATAGTACTGTGAGTGGACGTTTGTTTTAAATAAGTGATGCATGCATGCATTAATTTATTAATGCATGTTTTATTTTATTTACATATTTTCCGAGCATAAAAAGATAATTGCGAATTATCTCGTGGATTTGCTTTTTAATAATGATTCTCATGAAATAAATATTGATTTATACCGGTGGTGAGTTTCGGTTGTTAAGTTGTTATGCTCGGATTCGAATTTATAATTGATGTTGATTTTCGACGAATGGTTTTCGATGTAATTTCCGGATTTATACTATTTATATTATATTTATATTCGTCGATTTGAGACTTTATTTACAAATTGAGTTTTGTTGGAGTAAACCTCCATGATTATTTATCGATTTTCGATTTTGGCATTGGGAATGCCTCATTGACAATCTACTTATTTCTTTAGCGTGTGGGACACGCTGTTAATTTATACGACTTTACGAGAATTTCCAGGTACGGTTGGGAATCGTACCCGTATTTTCTTTATTCGTGGGACATGGGGAAGCCTTAAGGATTTATGAGATTTTATTAGTTTTTACCCACCATACCTGGGTCGTTATATATATTATATTGCTAGCTAGCCTATTAGTACTCTTCCCTGCTTACTATGTGTTTGTGGGTGAGTAAGAGCAGAGCATGGGATGCTCCAGAGTGTGGGACACTCCGACCCGAGCCTGGGAGGCTCCCTTCTTTCGTATGGTGAAACTTCTTCCCCATAATTTATTGTTGCTTGACTAGCGGGGCTAGTCCGATTTTCACTGTATCCAGCGGGGCTGGTCTTATTTTCTTGAGAAATGAGATTTTGATTTTACGATATATTTTTCGAATGTGGTGGCTAGCGAGGCTAGTCGATTTATCGTTTTGGAATTCTTAGATTTAAAGCTAAATGTATTTTTCTAATTGCTGCATGCATCGGTTATTAAAGAGAATAAATGTGGGAAAGTATGAAATCCTTTTTCCTTTAAACTGTTTATTTTGTCCACTCACGCTAACGTTTTTCGTCTACTTTCCCCTGGGCCTTTCGGTTTCTAATGCCCAGTTTGCAGGCGAATTAGTGGAGGTCGGGCGTAGATGACATTTGAGGCATAGTTGTCACTACTTCTGCAGTGTAGGATCGCTTGATCCTTTACTCTTCTTTTATATCCCTGAGTATAGTAGTATTGCTCTGATTAACCTTTGGGGTTAGTATATTTTGAGTTTTGTGTTCTGTGAAAGTGGAGTTGTTGGTAATTGGGAGCAGGGTGGCTCCAGAAGTATAAGGTTGGTTTGGTTGAAGTGTTTTGTGTGTTTTACAGGTTTTTGGGTAGTCCATTTTAGAGGTGACTCTGCCGAATTTTTCGTAGAGTTATCCCTAAGGTGGGCCCCACAGGGCCACCTCGGATTTCAGGGTGTTATTCGGGGCGGGTCCTGTCACGGGTATGCTAGTAAACCTAGCCCAATAAGTTAGTTGATCTTTAACCCGAATATTTCTCTTGACCCAATAAGATTCTTGTAGCTCATGACAACACCCTTGCATAATCTTGAAATCTACTTGTGCATGCATTTACGATTTTCTTATTTTACTTTATTTCTTAACAATTGGTGGAATTTCTATTCGCCGTACCCGACGTTTACTCATCAACCATCCCTTCGTCTTTCAAAAATACTATTTATTTACTCAATATATTTTTCAAACTCTAGCAAATTTCAGACAAAACTTACCTTGCCATTTTTCTATCTAAATACAAGTTTGGTAAAACCAAATTATTATTTAGTCTTGTCAACATTTTAATTTTTGTTTTAGAAAAACTGAATTGAGAGATAATTGAGTCGTGCTTTCATTGATAATAGGAGCCTATTTATTTAGAGAATTACAAGCATAGAGATAGAGTTGTACATGGAAACATAATCGTACATTGATTGAATATCTACTAAGATTCTCCGAGATTATCTCTAATACAAATCCTATTACAACTAGAGCAAGTAACCTAGAGTTTGGGCCAGACACATATTCAGGATTTACTTGAACACTCCACCTTGTGTTGCCCAAACGTTCTGCTCCTCTCATTGCCTCATTAAAAATCTTACCGAGTAACAAAAATCCTGTGGGACAAAAATAACCTCGGTCGAAGGGAAAAAAGAGCACAACACACCCTTCACGTTTCGAGATCGTACATGTAGACATCTCCCCCTGTTGTCTGCATCTCCTCCTGATGACTATGGTCATGGGAGTTTGGATAACTTTCGCAAATGATGCTACCAACATGCTTTTTGAAATTAGAATTTAGGCAATGACTTAGTCAGCAAGTCTATCATACTATCCTCATTTTGATCTTGAGGAGAGTCTGTTGTTACTGATTATGCTTAGTGTTGTCGGTTTTGATGTAGCCTTGCTTCATTTGTTCAAAACAAGCAGCATTATCCTTATAAATGCTCATAGTCAGCAAGTCTATCATACTATCCTCATTTTGATCTTGAGGAGAGTCGGTTGTTACTGATTATGCTTAGTGTTGTCGGTTTTGATGTAGCCTTGCTTCATTTGTTCAAAACAAGCAGCATTATCCTTATAAATGCTCATAGGCCCATCTGTGGTAGACTTCAAACCACAATTGCTTCGAACATGCGTAATTATGGATCCAATCCATATACATTCACTAACCACTTCGTGAAGAGTAATATTCTCTACATGGTTCAAAGATATAGCGACTAGGGTATGTTGTGTAGACCTCCAAGATATCACTGTCTTTACCCATGGTGAACACTTAACCATTTTGGGAATGACGTTTGTGTGGGTCAGAGTGATACCTATCATCTGCAAAACCTTCCAAACACTAATGTTGTTTTGGGATGGGGATCGAGAATGCAAGGCAGTGTTGGCGGCGTTTCTGGTGTGTGATGGGTCTTAATCTATCATCTCTCTGTAGAGATAGAACAAGCCCATATCACCAGTCCAATGGCATTGCGTTGGCGCAGAGCTATACCTAGCTAACAAGTTCACTGCAAATGAGATGTATGATCTTGTGCATTGAGCTAAGTACAATAATGCGTACTCAAGCAAGGCACCTTTTCCCCTAGCACATCTTCATCATCATCCTTCAGACGAAGAGGATCCTTTTTAGGATCAAGACTACAAATGATCATGGGGGTGATAAAGGCTTGACCCTGTCAAAGTACGTAAGCATCTATCTACACGATGCTCAAATTCTAAACTGAGATATAATCGTGTTCTCTCAAGATCCTTCATCTATCTCAAACTCGGATTTCAAGTGTTCCGTTGTTTCCCTTAACTCTTCAAGGGCTTCCAATGAAGATCATGTGCAATATGAACCGTGATAGAATCTGGAACTTGTCTTAGAAACGCACAGGCATATCTTTTTCTGATCAAGTAGTCACTTTAATGAGCGTTTCAACCTCATTATAAACATTCTCAATGGTCTAGAGCCACTTGCCTTGGGTAAATGAAGTTCACCATGAACCTACATGTATATTCCATATCTAGATCCCCATAGAGATACGTAGCAACCACATTTGCAAGCTGTATGTTCAGTTATTCGGAACTACCAAACTGACAAGGTAGTAAAGTGCAATGACATCCATTACGAGAGAATATATCTCATCGTAGTCTATTCCAGGGCGTTTTGTGAGAAGCCTTGCGTCATAAGGCAAGATTACTATATCTTTTTCTCATCACGCTTTCTAACAAACACTCATTAATCAATAGGTTTTACTTTAGAAGGTGTTGGCATCACTGGCTTGAAAACCTTCCTCTTCATTTAGAGAATCCAACTTAACTTGGATCGCATCTTTCCATTTAGGCCAATTTTCTCTACATTGGCATTTATTTGTCAATGGAGCATGATTCGATATCATCGGACTCATGCACAACGGAATGCGCGACTACATAATCAATTATGACGGAGTTTCTATCCCACGTCTCATATACACTAGTGTAATTTTCATAGAGAGCTCTATATTCTAAAGAATAGGCTCTGATCTTGAGGCGTCCCCCAACGATAACCATAATCCGAAAGATTTTCATGAAATGGATTTTGAGTGTCGATGACCTAAGGATTGGTTTGTGTCAAAGTATCCTTTGAACCCACGGGCCTCCCACGCATCGTAGCTGGGGCCATGGCTTATAATGCCAGAGTGCCACTCTTTATGACGTTGGTGCCATGCCTACCACCGTGTAGGGTGATGTTACGTCCTCTCGTAGGGATGTCTATCCTTGTAGGCATATTTGCAGTAGATATGTGTGATCTTGTCTCTTTAGTGGGGATCGTAGGCCACGATAATTCCTGTCGTTCCTGCCAAACATCCGTGTTCTTATCCCCCCCCTAACGACTGGAAGACCGTCTCAACAAAGTGACAATTTGTAAGACATGCGGTAAAGCGATCGCCTAGAAAGGGCATTAAGTGGCAAACGATTGTTGGAGTTTCAAATCCAATTTAGTTGTACATTTGTCTGTAAGGACCCATCATAGTGTATTGTAGCTGCACAATTAGCACATAAATAGCACACTCAAATATGCATAAGTATGAGATAATAGTACCCAGTCACTAGCTGTAACGCAGAGGTAGATTGAGTGGCGGTAGGTCGTAGACGAATTAGCATAGCTGCATGCGATATTGGTGTTACAACCTTTGCTAACTACTACCTTGTTGAGAAAGTTCCTAATGCAATTTTGTTTCTTTGTGAATTTATTTCTATCTTTACATACGATGCCAATTTTGTTCCTTTAACACATTTTTGGGGCTCAACATGGTGTGCCAACACCCAAGAATGAAACTCTTTTCTATATTTTTTTAGTAGATTGAATTTTTCTTTCAAATCAAATTTGAACATGTACCGGGTGTGAATTATTTAAAGGGTCAGGCTATTGGGACCCTATCATTTTTATTTTATTTTTTGAAAAGGGGTTTGGAACCAACCCTAACTGGGAGCCTCAGCCCCACGCCCGGAATTATTATTCATAACTGAAAGATTATTGTACAGCTAGGGGGACATATTACCTACGCCTCGAGTACCAGTATAAGAATCCTCATAGAGTGCATCCTGGATAATCACAAGAGCCTCATCTAACCAATAATCATCTGAGTAATTTCCTCTAGCAAGATGTGCTAATTTATGGGCAACACCATTTGCTTCTCTATAGATGGAGTACAAATTAAGAGATGGAATTGCACGCATATGCTCTTTGCAATCCTCAACAATGCAACCAACCTCTGAGAGTTCCTCTGTAGCACTGGTAAGAGCAGAAATCACCTTGCTACATATTTTGTTTCAATGTCAACACTAACCATACCTTGATGAATAACAAGAAGGAGACCAGCCCGCATTACTTCTAACTCCATCTGGAAAGCAGACCAGACATGGAAAAAGGGCGAGGTATTGCAGCAAGACACACACCATCTTCAGTTCTAATGATAGCTCCAATTCCACCTTGATTTTTATCACTATGAAAAGCCCTATCTGTGATCAGTTTCAGTCTTCCCAGGGGTGGAAGTTGCCACTTGGTCTTCTGCCTTGTCTTCTTCTTAGCTGGTGTAGGTTGAGTAGCATGGTAATCCTCAAGAAGCTTGGAGGCCCATGCTGCAGTATTAGTTTGACTAAAGACTGAACCCTTCCATATGATATTATTTCACCCAACCCAGAGCCCACAACAACATGTAAAACAATTCTCTTTTCTGATTGGACAAACCCTCACACACTTGCACCAGCCATGCATGAATATTAATACAAGGATGATCACGTACCTTTAATTCAAGAGGCCCCCATCTCCAAAAACCTTCCACCCTCTTGCACCCTTTAAACACATGTAAAGCGTCCTCATTTGAACAACTACAGAAGACACTTCTAGTATCCAAGGGTACGGACTTTCGAGCCAAGGCCACTCTAGTTGATAAGATATCCCTGTACAGCCTCCAAATGAATGAACAAACTTAAGGTGGAACCTTGGTTTTCCACAAACGTCTCCAAAGTAGATCAGTGGCCCTCCCCGAAGACTCGGATGTAGATGCTCTATTTGTGACATTCTCATAAGTTAAAAGAGTATGATAACCACTTTTAACACTATACAAACCCTTTTTGTCAAAGTGCCAGACTAGTTTGTCATCCCCGTTGCGAATACTTAAGGGTATACTAGCCATAATTTCCACCTCTGCCTCTGTGAAAATCTCCTGCATGAAAGGAATAACCCACTCCCTTTGTTCCTGATCGATTAAGTCCTCCACCACCATATCTTCTAACCCGGCCATTGGCGGAGAGAACGGTTTAAAACTGTGTGGCAGTGGGATCCAAGGATCATCCCACACTCTAACGGCCGAACCATTCCTAACCTGGTACCTCAACCCCCTTCGTAAGACCTCCTACCCTTTCAATATACTTCACCATGCAAAGGAGACATCACCCTCAATAGTAGCATGCATAAAGTCAGAGTTAGGGAAATACCTTACCTTCAGGAGCCAAGCAATAAGTGAATAGGGGTTTTGAATGATTCTCCACCCTTGTTTAGCTAGAAGAGCCAAGTTGAAATGGTGCATATTCCTAAACCCCAAACCACCTTCAGATTTTGGCCAACACAATTTCTCCCATGCCATCCAGTGAATTTTCCTATCCTCATCCGTAGAACCCCACCAAAACTTAGTCATAAGACTATGAATTTCACTGCACAAAAGGATTGTAATTTCAAAGCAACTCATGACATAGGTCGGGATGGATTGTGCCACTGCCTTAATAAGTACTTCTTTCCCGGCTGCGCACAACGTCTTCTCCCGCCACCCTTTTGTTCTCTTCTTGATGCGCTCATTAAGAAAACTGAAGACCTCTGACTTAGAGTAGCTTATCTGAATGGGAAGGCCAAGATACTTGTCTTGTTTCTCTACTCTCATTACTTGAAGAATACGAGCAATATTATCCTGAACGTCAAGAGGAATATTTTTACTAAAACTCACACTGCTCTTCTCATATTTAACCAATTGCCCCGACATTTTCATTTTCTCATAGCTTCCCAGGGTATCCTTCAGTACATAGCATCTGTACTATTTTCTTTCAAAATAAAAAGAGTCATCGACAAAGAAATGGTGTGAAATACACGGCGCACCTGCACAAATTTCAATGCCATGAAGCAAGCCATCACTCTCTGCCTTGATAATAAGCCTGGACAACACCTCAGCACACAAAAGGAAGAGGTATGGAGAGATCGAGTCACCTTGTCACAGACCCCTAGAGGGTATGAGTTTGCCTCTGGGTTCTCCGTTTAGAACAAAAGAATAGGAAACTGTAGTAACACAGCACGTGATCCACTGAACCCAAATAGGACAGAAACCAAACCATAGCATCACAGCTTCCAGAAATTTCCATTCCACTCTATCATAGGCTTTGCTCATATCTAACTTTAAAGCCCCAAAGCCAACATTGCCTCACCTCCCACACTTCATGAAATGTGAGATCTCAAAAGCAGCAAGGGAGTTATCCGAGATCAATCTACCCGAGACAAAAGCTCTCTGAGACGGCAAGATCAAACCATCCAACAAAGGTTTCATTCAATTTGCCAACACCATAGAGCCGATCTTTTATATGACATTGCACATGCTAATGGGGCGCAGCTGGATGACAGTCTTTGGGACTTTGATTTTCGGGATAAAAGTCACATTTGTGTGGTTGAGTTGCTGAGTTAGAGGCATAGACCCAACAAAACCACGCACAGCCTCCAGCACATCATTACCAACCACAGCCCAAAAATGTTGGTAGAAGCAAGGGGCAAAGCCATCCGGTCAAGCTATTTGGATGGATGCATCTGCCAAAGATTACCATATACTTCCTCCATAGATATTATTTTCGTTAACTCATCATTCATCTCTTGTGAAATAAGCATTAGGATAACATTCAAAGTATGGTCAAACTTTGTAGGATGTGAGGACGTAAAAAGCTCCCCATAATAAGACAAGATGATCCCCTCCAAATCCTCATGCATCTTCAGTACACTAACTATTGACATCATTGAACAGACCCTTGATATGGTTCTTCCTCCTTCTGTTACTAGCCCTTTGATGGAAAAATTTTGTGTTGAAGTCTCCATCAGTAAGCCAAAAAACCTTGGCATGTTGTTTCCAAAAAAGTTGTTCTCGGTGGAGTAATTCGCTGACCTCGATCAGCCTCCAAACTCACCTTGACATCATCTAACGGGGCTGAAAGAGAAGTGTCATAAAAGATGGCTAGTCTTCCCCTGACATCCTCGATCTTCTTCTTTAGACCATTGAATTTTTCTTCACTCCACATAACTAGTGCCTGCCTAGTACAGTCTAGTTTGTTACAAACTCGAGAAAACCCTACCGTGCTGCCATCCTTCCTCCACAACCTTCAAACACTCCTCATCCCAAAGCCACAACTCCTCAAACCGTAATCTCTTCTTCCGTTTCGTCCTCTTCTTTTTATGTTTTTTCTTGACATCTATCAAAATAGGAAGATGATCACTCCCACTAGGGTTTAAATTGTAGGCCCTAGATAGAAGGAATTTATCTAACCAATTCTGAGTAGAAATAAATCTATCTAATCTAACTTTAACTACGCAGCCACCTCTAACTCCACTCCAAGTAAAACAAGGACCAGACCAAGGAATATGGTGTAAGCCAAAATCCTGCATAAAGTCCCTAAACCTATCCATTTGATGCTCCCTCCTCACCAGTCCACCTTCCTTCTCCAATGCAGAGACAATTTCGTTAAAGTCTCCACCTAGAACCCATTGCCACATATTTGTGTTGCCCAAGTGTCCTTAGAAGATTCCACGTCAAATGCCTATCTTCAACCCTAGGGTAACCATACACCCTGGTAAATCTCCACCTTTGAGCCCTTGAACTGTCCGAGGGTTCCCGATCCCTCGACAGTTCCAACATATGATCCTCATGGCTCGTGATGGGCCGAGATCAGGCCCATCACGGTCGGACGTTTTTGAGTGCATCCAGGACTCAACTTCACATTCTGTGCTAACACCACTCCGAAATTCTTGCCAACCAAAAAACCCTTCTTCCCCTTCTTACTAGGCCCACCACTCGGAAAAAGGGCCGCCTGGCGCAGCTTTGATTTAGACCCACACCCACCCTAATAGGCCTTGCCATTTCTAAACACCTTACCAACCCCATTCAACAAAAGCCCATCCTTTGCCCGGCCCGTTGGCACCTCTTGATTAGACATAGACCCCACATTAACTAAGTCAGGCAAGCCTTGATCCACTACCTTTCTACCCCGAGATTTCCTCCCCTTAGCTCCCAGATTTTGAGGAAGACATTGTCCTTCTCATCTCAGAGGTCAAAGGCATTAAATGTGTCTCTGTCTTAGTCGGTACGATTGGACCCAGATATCCCGCCCTAGGCATCACATTAGGTACTAAACCAGACTTTTGAATTAACTCCTCCTGAAAGCTTGTTCATTCCAAAAATAGGTACTTCCTTCAGCCCACCTTCACACCCAACTTTTGGCGACACACCCCGCCCTTCCAACCGTGGCTGCTTAGTCCCAGAACCGAGTAAAACAGCCTCAACATCCTCACCTGTGTCAACCTCCATATCCCTTTCTCTGGTATCCTGCACACCAGGCTCAGTGTCTCAATCTTCCCGTGACCTAGTAAAGCCAATGGTCGGGAAATCAAGTGCCACCATAGCCCAACCCTTTTAACGAGCCGAGAACAACCCAAAATGCGCTCCCCTACCAGAGGTGCCAGACTCCGCTGCCCTGGCTCCTCCTGCCTTACCAACCAAGCTTCCTTCTTTTCAGCATTCAGGAGAACATCATACTAGGGTTCCTTCAGCTCACCAGAAGCCCTCAGAGGACAAGTATTTCTTGTGTGTGACAGCAAACCACAATACAAACAGAAGTGAGGCAGCCTTTCATACTCCAATTCAAAAAGCTTCTGACCACCCCAGGCAGCTTTCGGGATATGAATACCCTTCTCCAGCGGCTTCTCAACGTCAATCCCCACCCGGATTTGCAGAAACCTTCCTAGACAGTTGCCATTCTTATTCGTACCAATCCAAACATAGGTACCCACAGTTTCCATTGCTTGTCTCTTTATCCATGTATAGCGATGGAATACCCCTGACACAGATCCAGAAAAACTGGGTCTGTAGAGAGACCAACAGTGGATCCACCAAACCATCAGTAACAGCTACATCAAAGAGAGCCTTTTCAAAAGACCAAGGAGCCCTAGAAACCACCCAATGTAAATCAGACTCCCTATTGAAAGAAAAAAGCAACTGCCAGCTCCCTTCTAGTTGACAAACCACCATTCTATTTTGATCTGACAGATCTGCGTTAGGACCCAAAGGCTTCACAATGTACAGATAAGTGATTCCACCCTATACTGTTTATCCGTCATCAACTCAACGATAAGGAAGAATCAATTTGGTAGCTGTTTTTGCAGCTTTTGAGGCAATACCACCTCGATCGCATCCTCCTCTATTAAGGCAAGCTTCCGCACAAAGCCCCCAATAACCTCCTCCATTGATACCAACACGTTGCAAAAGCAGATCCACCCACTCACAATGAACGGGGGACACCACTTCATGTAGAACAACCAGAAACGTCACGAAGGACACCACCGCCTCACACCAACAAGGCCACCCTAACTCACTCCAGTGCTAACGGAGAGAGAAGGGGCGTTTTTTTTGCACTAAATGTTCTGTGGCCCTATCATTTTCTTTCTTCACCATACTTGCTCATTACACCCTACATTTAAATTTGAATTATAAAATTTATTTATTTACCTCATTTCTCTTTCCAAAAATATCCTTATATGACATCCAATTAAAAAAAGATTTTTTAACTAAAATCTCTAATTTAATTTATACCAATAAAAAAATAAAATATATTAAAGTTTTCTAATAAAATCATAATCTGGCTTTACTTCCATTTAAATTTTTTTTTTTTCAGTTTCAAAGTTTGTCTATTTCAATCTATATCAAAAGATTAGTAAGTTAACGACTATGAATAATGAAGAAGAGATTGATTTTTGTTTCTTGTTTTAAATTTTTACTTGCGATGTTCATAAAGTAAAAATTTTGATAAAGTTAACATTAATGGTTTTGTGAATTCAATAACGAATGCTGAGGAGGCAAAAAAAGACAAAAAATAGTAATAAATTCAAATTTTTTTTTTAGAGTGACGGCGTCAATCCATTATAATGAAATAGTTAGCAACATCACACAATGACCCACCCAGTAGGGCTACGTCAATATTGAATCACTGGCTAGACTAAGAGCTAGCCTAGACGAATGTTGCTATAAGAATAAGCACTGGTAAAGTAACCAGACTAGTAGGGTCACAATCCGAAGACAATGCACCCTACAATATTCTTGAAAAAACAAAAGAACCTAGCTAGATTGGGGAGAACCCCAACCCATCAGCATCGAGGCCAAGCCCAACATCATAAGCCCATGGCCTAAGCCCAATCACATAGGAAACCAGCCCAGAAGCCCAAGCCCTAGGTTCCCTGCTGTCAGCCATGGCACGGCACATGCACTACGATCAACCACTCACCTGGAAGCAACAGCTACAAGCCACAGTGCCATCATGATCCGTCCATCATCCACGGCAGCACCGACCACCTTTGAATAATACGTAGGCTTGTCCCTCCTTAGGTCCGCATCCACTAGATGAAAGAAGCCTGGATCATCACGTCGCCCTTACTTGGACCAGCACCAGATTTCCGACAAACGCCCTAAGGTTGCCGTTGCAAAACCGTACCACTCAAAGTCGTACCACCAACCAAGTAGCCCTCCTCCTCCAGAAGAAGAAGATGCCAATGAAAATAGGAAGCCAAAGCACCTGCATGCTAGAGCACGGAGAGAGCCGCCTCTCAGAAAAAAAATCATGACCGATCTATCGAGAAATCAAGTCCGAGTCTAGGCCAAACCCTAGGCGGCACATGAACCAGAGGAGACAGACGAGAGCTCTAACATTCTTTTTTTGAGATATTAGAAATAAATTCAAATTGGGTGGAGAAATGAAGATTAATATTATCCAATGAGAAATTAAGTGGTCTTTGTATTTAATTAATTGGATATGTATTTAGATTTCCTTATAGATTTAGATTTTAGAAACTCGATATACTTATTAGTCATTTTGCACTTGAATAAAATAATATTTCAATAATTCAAACGTTTGTATGGTAAATAAGAAAATATTAGGGTGCCCACCCAATTTGAATTTATTAATTGTTTTAAGTGTCATTTTGAAACTTTAATAAGGGTACATAAGTGTCATTTTGAAACTTTAATTAGCTATAAGGCCATCTAGTTTTTCTTGTACATATAAGGCCACTTGCATCCTTAAATTTCTGTGACCCTGACGATTTTACCCTTCTATCTAAGATAACTAACTGCTTCAAATTAAATTAAGAGGAAATTACTGGTTACTCCCTGTACTTTTAGGGTGTCAACAGTTCAGTCCCTACTATCCTAATTTCGACAAGTTACTCCTCATACTTTCAAATCTCACACAATTTGGTCCAAAATGACTATTTTGCCCTTCCCTTCCACTTTTTGTTTTTTATTTTTCTCTCCTCTCCCCTCCTTTCTTCTAAAATTCATAATTAATTCATACGAACTCCGATATTTACGTTCCATATATGTACGA
>LYNE01005184.1:7376-27357 GCA_001662545.1 Rosa x damascena
GGCTCAGAATCGTATAAAAGAGATATTAATCCACTACCATCCAATCATTCTGCTCATGAAATTGACTCTCCAGGCAATACAGTATCATAAAATCTTATAAATGCTAGCGGATTGATGAGCAATTGAACATCACCTACTGAATTTGCCTGGATGTAGAGTGTGTGTGTGTGTGTTCCCCAATATGTGATAAATTAACATAATTAAAATGTGATCTAGGGTATAGCTGGTTTCCCTCCCCACGATGTCTCTATCCTCCAGCTTTCCCTCAACTTCCATGCCCTAATTTCTGATAATTTGTTTCTCATTTCTGCCTCTCCGCTCTCCAGGAATGATCAAATGGTCCCTCTAAGCCGGCACGCAAACACTTCTATACTATAATATTAACAACAAAAATATTCTATTAAAATCTCATAGCTAAATTATCTGTTTTCGTGTGTCTCCGTGTGTACAACATGTGCAATGAAGCACATCGATCGTAGTCATATGTATATAAGAGAGCAACTCCAACAACTTTATTATTTTATGTCAATTTCTAAAAATTCCATAATTCATTTTTAAAATTTTAGAGATTGCTCTAAATTTAGAGATTTTTTTTTCTCTTTCCTCACTATCCCTAAAATGTGGATAGTTATAGGGAATCTGTTTGAGCAAAAGAGACTCATTTTTCTTAAAATAGAAAAAAATCAAAATATGAGAAAATTGTTAGAGTTGCTCTTATGATAAGCTAACCCATCAAAAATTTGTGCGCATAATCTAAGTGTATCGAAGACAAATTTGGCTCAATGTTTGAAGCATATATATATATATATATATATATATATAAACTATGATCGAAAAATTGAATGTTGTAACATTACCGTTTACTAACATGTCTGTCATGTGGTTGGTTCAGTCTCCTGGCCACTTATTAGCTCCAAAATGGACCACACTAGCTACACACTTGTATAATCAATGAATATAAGAATACTCATAACATATGCAAGAGAATACAAATTAAGTATAACGTAGTCTGCTATTTTGGGCACCGTGATATTTTTCTATCTCATATTATAACCTATAGTTGATGAAATCAATTAACTTAGTTAGTTGATTAATGAATTAGGATCATAGTCATCGTCTAAATTATAAGCAATGTGCTACAGTAGTTAAGATGCGGCAATCGTCATCAACCCCTGAGCACAGTGACGTTTGTGTTTATCGAAACTTCGAAAGGAATCGCTTAATTAAAACTCTCTGATTCCTTGACTAAGTATATTTAATTAGTGTGTTTACATTGGCTTCAAAACATTTTTGAGAGGCCACCCTAGTTTCGAACCACAACTTGCAATTTTCGCATCCCAAAATGAAAGGAAAAAACCCAGTTGTTTTAGCCGCCCAGCCAGGGTTCTTGTCTTATTGTTCCCTACAAACTTGATTTGCACAATTACTTCTTGTCTAAATAATGACTCGTATACACAACCACAAATAATGACTCTTATACATAAGGTATATTATATCTGGAAAAGCTAATGACTCTTATACATATGGTATTATATCTGGAAAATAACCATTACATGCGTAACTACTAGCTAGATGCAGTGAAAACAGATGACACCTAATAGAGTTCATGTACTGTATTTTAAATGAAAAGGGAATTCACATTTAATTTACTCTTATACGTATGACTTTCATTCACGAAATCATATTCAATAGTTGTTTAGAAATATTTTGAGACTTCATTGTTTCAATAACAATTTGTAAGATTGTTAGTGAATGAACGCCATTGTACCCCCTGTTTTGTGTCATTTGTATTACGACTCTTGTTAATTGGAGGTGATTTTTTATGCATGAACCTCATTTTGGTATCATTTTCGACAATTCTTCTTAAAATAAAGGAGAAAAAATGTGTCTCCAATTCCCGCTACTAAGCAGTAGTCTAAGGTGTTAACTCATCTCATCTCATCTCTATTTCTTAAAAAAAGTGAAAAATGGAATGCGAAATGTCCAAGTGTAAAATAAGGATATACCAATTCTGGGTCTGTAGCATGTTTGATATACTTTTGTAAAATAAAAAAGAGTAATGTTAGAGACCCCAAAAACTTATACCAAATATGAATTTCAAATGACGTGGCAGCTGTAAAGTAATCTCTATTGACTTGTTAATTTTCAATGTGTAAATAAAAATTAATTTATTTGAGAAACTAAATATAACATTTTGAATTAAAACCCTAATATTACCCAAACAGAGGAAGAAAAGGAATTAAACTCTACAAACAAAGAATCAAATCCCAACAATCCCAATACTGATAACATGTACCAACAATTCCCACAATTGCAAGTAGCCAGCATCCATTTTTGATGCAGCTTCTCAATTTGGATTTCATTTTATATTTGGTGCAACTTCTCATCTTCTTTATTTGTATTACGGAGTCTACTTCTTTGTGTTCATAGATTCATATGAATATTAGTGCAATCAAACAAGAAAGATAGATCATGAGATGTTTTGTCGCCCCAGACTTGCGCATCAAAAAATTGATGCTTGGTGGTGATCAACTCTCTTTCTAATTCCTCTTTTTCTTCAAAGAAAAAGTGATAGTACCAAAAATCTCACTTGATCTAAATTGAAGGACTTCTAAGCTTTTCTCACCTCTTTGAACACAACGTACACAATTGTAAATAAGACATATCCATATAGAGTGAAGAATCTTGATTGTGAGAGATAATTTTCTCATTTGGAAGAAACTAGCTTCAAAGAATATGGATCGGAATCTGAGTCATTTTTTAAAACAAGTAATACCAGCGAAGGTCTGGTGATGGTGGCTTAATTAGTGGGATACCATGAAGAAAGTTTGAGATTTGCAGCTACTATTAAATACCTGAACAATTATCTTGATTTTTTTTTTTTTATCAAAATACAGTTTTTCTTTTTTACTTAAGAGAAATATAATTTTTCAAAAAACATATATCCATGTGGAAATTATAGGGTGACAATATGGCATGCGTCATGTCATTTGGGATCCTATTTTAGTATAAATTTTTGAGATCTCTAGCATTTTTTCAATAAAAAATAGCAATACCTTCAATTTGCTCTATTATGTGGCAGCAAATAAACAGATCATTCCTCGACACTTAATATTTTGCTCTATTAGTGTAGCATAAAATCATAAATGAAACGAGGAGTAGAAAAGAATTAAAAAACATAAACCCCTAATAATATTTAGGGTATGGTTATCCCTCTTTTTTGGTTTTGCTTGAGAAAGACGTCCTCTCTCATTTATACAAGAGAGCTTCTATTCATATCTCTAAATAGGACATTTGGACCTCCTTACTTAATAGACCTCCAACTTACTTTTACAAAAAACCAATTTGCTATCTGCACCTCTCTAATTTTCCTATAATGCCCATCGTCCAATAAAATCAATAAACCCCCCCACCCCCCCTCTTTTTAAAAAGATTTTATTCATACTTTCATAAATCAATATTTGGATCTCCTTTAGTTTTTGAAAATTTGGAATTGCAGCAATTTTTTTTTTTTTTGGAAGTTCATCCTCCATATACAAGTAACAACAGAGGTGCTAGCACTTTTTCAATGAATTGTCAACTCTTGGTTAGCGTAGGCAACAATACCATGTTTGCTCATCATCTCGTACAAATATATTTTCCAAGTATTATTTTCACTGCATTTAGGTGTCATTGTCCCTAAACTGATTCTCTCCTACTTGTTTCCGTAGCAACTTGAAATGAATATGCATGGTCCTTTTGTTTTAGATATGTATGGGATAGTGGAGGAAATTACAATAATCAACCATGATTATAGTACATTCTCCATAGATTTATATTAGACGGTCGAATTTTTCATCATATCTATAGAATAGTTCCACATAAAATTGCTCTGCACTGATGATGTGCGAGAAGATCTTGTGGACAACTACCCACTTGCGTTTGTGATATAAACGTGCTGGAGTACTGCTTTTTGTCACTGCTCATTCACATGTTTGATTGCATTCAGAATGAGTAGCGCTTCATCAACTAAGGGTGTCATTGTATTTCTCATTGTCTCTCCTTTTTTTTATATTTTTTTTATAGCGCAGTGATAGATCTTGTAAATTATCAGCTGTGTGAGCAAAGAAGTCTATCACTTTACGAGGACAAAGTCAAATTTAGAAAATTTTGACTACAACGTTAAATAACGTCTGACAGTATATATTTTAGGGTTTACATTAGAGGAGAAAATTTTTCCCAAGTTGAAGACTATTACTGTTTGTAGAGATAAGTAAAGATTTTTTTTTTCCTTATTTGTGTCTTTATTAGTAATTTGACATGAGTTGACAAAGTCAACTATTACTTGGAAAAAGTGAGAGGTCAAAATATCAATTTTAGAGGTATGAATAGAACCTCCCTTTATACAATTACATTTTCTCTGATAGCCATCTCGTCTCCAAAGGAATCTTTGTTGGATAAACATTTTTGCACCAGATTTTTAACAAGTAGTTTATTTTTGATTTTTTTTTTTGGATTTGTCAATCACACGGTGTCCTCAAAAGCCTCATAGACTCAGAGATTAATCCTTGCTCGGGGGATCTTGTAAGAACGTTTCCTCCCCCCGGCCTCCAATAATATATTAGTTAACTAGTAATGAATATTGGATAATATACATTATACATTTAGATAATCATATCTGCCCCCTTAACACATGGTTGCAGTCCGTAACTTAAGCGATAAATCACTCTTAGTTACTTGAACATATGCTACCAATGAAGATGAGCAATCTCATTGTTATTAAAATGCAGAAAGGCATTAGCACAATTCCATGTAAATCTCGGAATCTTTGGGGTTAATGCGATTCTGAGTTTGAAGAAAATGATTGATTAAGTGTATCTGGATTACTTGATTTAGAATTTCATCTAAAGTATGGCCAATTTGTATTATCTGGTACTAAATTTAGTCTTTCGTTAAGGTTGAGGTCACATTTTAATTTGATAAACAAGTGGGTGGTTTCATAAATAGCCAACTTAGCTGGTGACCTAGCTGTAGCACGATCGATCAGTGTCAAATTCAAACTTCGGGTTGTGGGGGATATGGAATATAATTAGAACTTAATTAGGCGTAAGGAATGATGAACTTAGACGACTAATTTAGTGTATATATTCTTGTATGATTGTGGAAAGTCAATGTGTGTTCTTATTTAGCACTTGGTGTCGACCTGCATATGCATGTTCTTTATTATAGATATGCATGGTTTTCTTCTTGATATTGAAAGGTTAGTCTACGTTTCCATATTTGTCTTCAAGATTAGGTAGGAAAAGGATCTACACGCATTAGACCCTCCTCATAAGGAAAAATTAATTTCTTTGTAATGATATATGTATATTAGGGTATGAAACGTGGGGTTACTGTGAAAGCCTAAACTCGACCAAATGAGTGAGACTAGCAGTATGTTAATTCAGGATACAGCAACTAGCAGATATATATTGCCTCATGGTGTGACTATTAATATCCTGAATAGTTCTTTCCCAACGAACGAAGTAAAATTTAATGTTCTCTTACGTGCATAGTACTTTTTTATATATGTTAATTTACCATGCCAATTGCTAGTTTGATATACCATAGATCGAAAAGAATCACGCAATATAATTTGTACATAACTTATGATCTAACAACGTAATACATGGAACTTTACATCCATACGTGTATTATTGAGAGCTAATTGTTATATTGTCGGATTGTGATAGTCCATGCCATCATGAGTTTTGACATATATAAAAAAAGTTTATGTATTTATGTGTATACATATTGCAGTATATGATGTGTCTGGATAACTAAAGTTGAAGAACATCGAAATCAGCAAACAAACACCCCAAACCCTAAAGTGGGATGTTTTCAAATATCTTCCACGGGATTCAAAAGGGTGATGAGCTAGCCAAGAGATTGTAATATATAGCTGGGCAATGCACATAATCCCAACCAGAATATCTACTTTTCTTTACCCCAAGTGTTCATAGCTAGCAATACCATTCATACAAAATCATGTATATGCAATGAAACCAATATATTGTGCAGAGAGATGGGGAAGTGGACTATGATGTCTCACCCGTTGGAGTTATTAGTGGACCCTCCCCTCTACATCCACAAAAACCCTAGATATACACATAGCTTAAGCCCCATTGACAATGTCTAGCTTTAATAGGATTTCGATCATCATGCCTCGTTAAGCCTACCTGTACTGTACTACTTAGTTATGGTTTTGGGGCTTACACCTTTATTTTTCTTCATCGATGATCACTTCTTTTTTGCTCCATCGCTTGCTCGCCCCACTCTAGGGTTTTAGGGTTGCGAGGCTCTGGGTCATTTTTAGGTTGGGGCTAGCTTCATCTCTCACTAGTTGCTTTTTTCAGCTTCACATCAACCGGTTCATGAAGCTTGTTATTGATTTTCATTAATCCATTTGAAGCTAAAAAATTGATGACAGAAATATTGCCATGACTTTTATTTCTGGGTCTGCCGTGACTGTGTCTATGTACAAGAGCATCATATATGTATGAAGCTTTTTGCTGGACTTTTACGTACTTCAGTCTAGGCTTATCCTATTCCCACCAGCTCAATAAACACTGTAGCTCGCTCTTCTTCATCATCGTAGGTGTGGCTATATATATGCATGCATGTATCATGTATGGACCAGCAGTTTAATTAGTTTAAGTTGAATTACAAACCCTAGCTCTGGATTTTAGGATCGAGGAAGGGGATTAACAGAAGTAATGTATGGATCGGAAAGGAATTGATTAACGAAGAAAATGAGGAAAACAAAGTCTAAGTATGATCATGATGAAGTTGATAAATATGAGTTGATGGTTGTGTTTGGGATAGGACCACGCGTTTCTCTGAAAAACTTGAATGGAATGGACCACTGCAAGATAGAGAGAGAGAGAGCAGCATCAGATCGAGAGCAGGCAATTTCACACTCTACGCGATCGATCGATCATCATCGGTCTCCAGTTGGCGGCTATCATGTCTTTTATGCGTCTTCATATACTGTCGTCTTCTCCATCTCGATCTCCCGTGTTGAAAATGAAGCAATGGGTTGTTCATTTGTTTTGGTCTAAAAATTCCAGATCAAGATGCTCATGAAGCAAGAACAGTCGCCAGATGTAATTAGTATTGCAGAAATGGGATCACTTGTAACGAACATACTAACCAGATCGAACTTGTTAATCTTTTGGAGGCTTGGATGGATCAACTTACGAACTTTGAATCCCATTCCTTCAGGATCTTACTGGTTCACCTAATTGAACTCGATAGTACTGAGCTGAAGTGCCAGTTTTGCTTTGGGCCTCATGTTAGCCCAACACATGCAATGTATACTACCACATTGTCGGTTGATGAAGCACATCAACCTCATTACATATTTTGCTTTGTAAATGACTAAATGAACAAGATTACTTAAAGTGGTGACTTTAGCATGGATGAGGAATCAACCGCCTTCCCTATTTGCGATGCCTGGTTAGATTCGAGTAGTTATGTCGTCGAGGGTTGAATGGGATGTTTTATGTTGCTAGACTGCTAGTTTTGGTTTAGTTTGGTGTAGTGAGTTATGTACTTACATATGAGGTGTTTAAAGACGCACTCTTTGTGATATTGTTACTTGTTAGTCGAGAGTTCATAGTAGATTCTACTAGGTTTAAAATCATAATAGTTTTATGAACAAGCTAAAATGTGACAATATAATATTGCATGACATTATTTTTGATTGCATCCAACTTTTTTTTTTTGAGAATAAGAAACTTTTATTAAGATAAACCAGATTACATAAAACGGGATCGACCGGTGGTGGACAAGAATTCCCCACTCTCCTCCCTGAAACCTAAACCAGTTACGGGTCCGTCATGAATGACCTCCATGAGCCGAAAGGGCCCAACCCCTAACCACCTATATCGCCCAACCTCTCGGGCTACATAGAATCCCGAGAATATCAATTCTACCTCAAAGACAACCGCCAGAACAACCAACGCCCTCTTCCACACCGTGTCCCAAAGGTACCAGACCACGTGCAAGGATCGCTCGTCAGCACATTGACCATAAGATAAAACCAACAATAGACCAATTCGTCCCCAGGAAAGACACCACATCCATGGCACCTCAACTTGACCCAACCCTAGCTCAAATGAGTAGGGACAAACTAACGACCAGAAAAACCTAACCAAATTACTAACCAAAAAAACTACCTTAAACAAAAACACAATCCAGCCGCTGCATTCCTCTTCTCCTCCTCCAGGTGTTCCGCCGGTAAACCACCACCATAAATCAATCCCTTCGAGCTCGTCTCGCCGAAGAACTGCAACCCACGCAACAATCCACACCAAACCCCCTGCCGGTTTTCGATGGGATCCAGACCACAGACCCAAACCAAAAATCGGGAAGAAATTAACTGTACCATGTCGCCTGTTTGCTTCCACCGGCTTGAGAGCCTGAAACCACCATTGAAAAATCCCCCATCGAAGGCTCCGACTATCGACACAACGAAGAGCGGTACCCAGCCCCATACAATCCATGGTATGCCGCCGCCACGATCTGGTTGCTGGCCACCTACTCCATGTTTGCACCGTCGTCGAACCCCCATCGCCCATCAACCATGCCTGCGCAACCGCCTGAGAGGAGAGACGCATCATACAGAGCCCAGACCAATGAAGAAAAAGCAATACCTGAAGCCACGAGACTCCACGAACCAGTCCGGCAACACCCGCCATCCGTCGATGAGGCTAGAAGCCATGGTCGACGCGGAGGCGCCGCCGGACCAGCGCTGAACAATCCCCCGAGTTTCCCAAACCCTAGTTTCTGTCTCCTGTTTTTGCGGAGAGTTTTTTGTGATTGATGTCCTGATTGCATCCAACTTTGGCGGAGCAGCTGATCGAAATTGCTCTATAACTCATCTTTGTTGGGAATACAACTCAATAGCTAGAGAGAAAGGCTTAGCTTTGTCTATATTCTTAGACTTGAGTTAATAGTACCTGAATGAGCCACCTACAACTTGCTCAATGAATTTTCTATTCAGTTGAGCACAACTGTTAACCTGTCATTGGATTTAAATTATAGGGTGGAGAATAATCTGGAGATTGAAATTTACTTATTTTCTTTTATACTCTCTACCCTTGAACCTAAATGCAACGGTACTGAGTATCAAATTCACTGAGTACGTGAACATAACTTGAGTTGCCCTAATAGTGTCTTGGGCTTTGGGCTCCACCGGACCAAAACGAAAAACATAGCAAAAAGTGTCTATAACAATCCAAATGGGCAAACCAGGGATGGTTGGGCCTTGAAGTAGAATTGTGAGGATTGTAAAAGAGCCCAAAGCCCAAAGCCCAAAGCCCAAAGCGGTGCCCTTCCATCCGGAATCCAAATACTTTGGTGGAGAAGAGCAGCCATAGGAGTTGGTGTAGGGTTTTAGAGGCTTAACAATCGAGAAAGAGAGTCAAATACGATTTTGAGTGAGCAAGAATGGATTTTTCATCGCCATCAAGCGGATCTTCTTCAACCCAATTCAACCCTGACGCTTTCAAGAACCAGCTTCAGAACCAACTAGCTCAGGCTTATGCCGAAGAGTTCCTTGAGGTCATTCATTCATTCAACTCCTTTCTTGGGTTTTTCTTATTTCATGTTCATCCCTATATTTAGTTTTATTTTGGGTATGTAATCTTTCACTTGAAACCTATGTTTGAATGTCCTCTTCCTCAATACCTCGTATTGGTTCACAGCGCTTTGTTCTATGTATGTCGGAAACTTATTTGAACTTCTATGGTTCTAATATTGGGGCTTGAAGGTCTAAAGAGTTTGTAATTTTGATTCTAGTTTGAAGATTGCTGTAGTATGCCTGGTATTCTTTGTTTGATCACTAAATGTCTAAACTTCTTTTGAACTTCGAATGTAGTTGTATCGAGTTCTAAAGTTTGATCTCTGGGTCCTGTTAGTTTGAGAGGGATTTCTTACGGTTAAAAGACAATGTCTTATGAGGAATCAATGGAACTACGTCTCTCTTTTGTCTTGCTTCCCATATGTTAGATGTTTGATCTTTCCAATATCTGTCAATTTAATTTTTGTTATAGTGTAGCTTTAGTAACTGTGTAATGCATTGAAATACATAGTCATTGTTATAGTAGTTCCAGAAGTGCCCCGGTAGGGTATAGATGAAGCAACCACAGATCCCCCAGCACTGGCATAGTTCTGTATACATAGATTGTAAAGCATACAGATTAGCTACTAAAAAGCTTGGAACAGTGGACTCTCTTTGTTAGAAAAAAAACCTCTCTCCCTCTTCCCCCCTCTCGTTTGTCACTTATGTCGCATCCTCTGTTACAATAGTGGCTGCTGATTGATGTTTTCCTTGGCCTTCATCTTCACATTACTGTGCTTATCGTTAGTTGTTTTTGCTTTTAATTTTGCACTTACAATGAGGCTTTTAGAAGTAGAGAAGTTGGATCCGGAATGAGCCAAATGGGGAAGGATGTTGGTGGAACTTTGGTTTTTCTAAAATCATATTGCAGAACGGGTGTCTTAAATGTCATTTACCTAGTCTCACAGATTGAGATTACCAGGGCTTCCAATACTCTCCCAACTTAAGTCTGCACATGTTCCCAGCGGCTTCTGGAGAAAGCTTAACCGCATGTCTATCCTTCTTGTACTTCCTTCTTATAAGATGCATAATCCTTCTCTACCAAATGGGGAAGGAGTTGGTGGAACTTTGGTTTTACTAAAATCATATTGCAGAACGGATGTCTTAAGTTAAATGTCATTTGCCTAGTCTCACAGATTGAGATTACCAGGGTTTCCAATACTCTCCCAATCAGAAGTCTGCACGTGTTCCCAGCGGCTTCTGGAGAAAGCCTAACCGCGTGTCTATCCTTCTCATACTTCTTTCTTATAAGATGCATAATCATTCTGATAGAATTTTCTCACAAATTGTAATCATCTTTATGCAATAAAAGAGCCCCCAGTTATAATCACACAGGGTGTGCTGATGTTAGAGATGAGTAGCCATTTTCTTTTCCTTCTCTTTTGATGAGGTTTGCTAGCTACCGGTCCTGGTTGATGTGTGTTAAGGGGAGATACTGAGGTGTAATGAACTTTTAGAATCGGCTATGTATATATTTACTCTAGAAATCAATTACTACTTACCATGCATATATTATGTCTTTCTTTTGTTAGCCTTAGTATGATGAGCTACACATCTGCACTGTAGATATGCGTATGTGTGTGCTTGCACGTTTTGGATTACATGTATACAATCTTGTGAAGTTGCCTTAAAAACTTCCATAACTTTGGATTGGACAAATATTCCAAGCTGAATCTTATGTGTATGTGCCTCTGCTTAGAATTTCTCCCTCTGCTTTTTTGTTCTCAACTGTTTTTCATTTGTCACACAGACCCTGAGGACGAAGTGCTTTGACAAGTGCATCACAAAACCCGGATCAAGCCTTAGTGGGGGTGAGAGTAGCTGCATCTCTAGATGTATGGATCGCTATGTTGAGGCCACCGGCATCATCAGTAAATCTCTATTCAGTGCCACTCAGCATTGAAATTTGAAGGATCATTAAATTGTTTTTGTGAAGAAAGTTGAAGTTGCAAAAGATAAAAAACTACAAAAGCAAGCAGAGATTATGCCGTTTTGTACTCTATCGCGAGGATCAACATTTTCTTAGGACCAAGTGTTTCATTTACATTATTTCCTAATTTATGTACTTGACTTCTAGCTATGCATGCATTTCCTTTGTGCTACTCTCTTATCAACAATAATCCTATCAACTCACAAATTGGATGTTAATGCTTTCTTTTTTCTTCCGTCTGGTTATTAAATTGGTATGATTTGAGACCTCATGGTCGAGTTTTGTCATGTACTGTGATGAAACTTGGGTCGATCTAAAGCCGCATTTGTGTGGAAAACGCGTTGAGGTCGAGTTTTATCATGTACCGTGATGAAACTTGGGTCAATACATAGGATGCGTGTTAATCTAAAGTCGCATTTGTGTGGAAAACGCGTTGAGGCCCAAGTCATCTAGCCCTCATCACAGATTTTGACTAATTTGAAATAGCCTTCGCACATCTCTAATAATTTAAACCTAAAAGACTAAAACTATCTGCATCATCATCTCGTTATTCGGAGTATTTGGTGGCCTAATTTAAGAAAGACTGCCCCTTTTTATTTGTTTGTTAATAGTCTTTTAACTCTTTTGGGGGTGATGTCAGTATGAACTATGAAGATAGACCGGATCGTAAGGAATGACGTTGCCATAGCGATGTCACTCTGATTACTCATGCTGATCGGAATATAGATGTCATAAACTATAGGACAAATACGCACATCACATGTTGCCGACTTCACTGAAACAACTACTAACCTCTCCCAATTTGAAAGGTGTGTCGATTGACGAGACAGATACACATGTTATGTTCGCCTGGAGAACATAAATATCATGTTCCTTTAATTGTAGATAATGCAAAAGTCGGATTGATGAGTACGGTCGACCACATACCCTAACTATGTTCGTCTTACTTCAGTTAACTGCATCTGTTAAACGGGTTTAGAGTTTTTACTTTTTCCAAAAGCTTAAACAACTCGAGGACTTCTGACTTGATCTGAGATATATATACTCATGAAAGACTAATACCGCAGCATATGATTTGTATGGGATTTTAAAACTGCAGTGCTTCTAACTCATGATGCATGCTTCAAGTGTTTTAAACCATAAAATTGTGATTTGTGAGTAATAATCGTGACTAAATTATCACATGTTTCCACATATTGAAATCTCTCGAGGCCTTGTTTGGTTCACGGAAGGGAAATCGATTCCTTTGTCTTTCCCGTGGGGAAGGGAAACTAAAGTTCCTGTCAGATTTCATTTCCTGTGTTTGGTAAAGCAGGGAAAGCATACAGGAAAAATCATTTGATTTCCCTTCCGATGTTTGGTTGGTGCAGAAAAGGAAAGTAAAAATATATTAATGTTTCAATAATAGCCTTCTATTTTAAAATAAAAACAACCTGGAATGAATTTTCAACACTATCATAGATACTCAAGCAATTAATGCTAGGGTATTATTGTCCAAAATTATTGCAATTAATGCTGGGAAATGGGATGAGAAACTCAATCCCAAGAAGTTTGAGTGGAATGAGTTTATCCCCAACTTTCTCATATGTCACGAAAGCATTTCCGGACTTTGTGGTTACCAAACAAAGGAAAGGAATAACTTTCATTTCTCAAGTTCTCAAATCCGCGAAACAAACGAGGCACCTACTATATCTTGTCTTTATTTTATGGCTAATTTTTCTGCTTTTCAGTACAGACACCTAATATTTCGTAGGACAAATCATTAAAGAATGAGATACATGATTGAGGCTATTATTAGTTAAGTGCATAATTTCAATTAAAACCTAACACACGGTATCTGTTCCAGCTGCAATTTCTACAGTTTGTGTGCGGGAGATCATCAGACAGACACCGAGTAAAGTCACCGCCCCACCGCCCATGGAAACAAGAAGACGAAACGAACAGGTCGGCTATTTTATTACTCAATCGTTTTGAAGCATTTCGCCCAACACTTTTTGTTATTTTTGATTATAACTCAACGTTTTCATTGCACTTTTCCGTACTGTCAAGCACTTGACATTGCTGAAGATTTCGACCAATGGGGTCGAATACAGAACATAACATGATTAACATCCCAAAAGATCTCACAAGAGATTCTTGTACCTACCGATGCAAAAACAAAACTATTTGACTTCTAGTTCCAGCTACCTAGCTTAAATTTACCAAGTGACGATGATCGTTTGAAACCATTGAAAGATACCTTAGACTCTCTTCAATTGTTTATTTCCCTCTCTTCCAGTTGTTTTTAGTCTTTAATTTAGCCATCTTCTTAATAGTAAACATAGGTCTCCTCTTAACCAGGGAGTCTTAATTTATAAGCAAAGAGTTTGATATTTTGAATTCTTGCTGACGTTGGGAATATTATGTCATATTCTGGTTACCTCATGTTACCTCATGCAAACCAATTATATATATTGGAGGATCTTAAAGTGTGCGTCCATATATATCTGTCAGTACTTGCCGCCTCTATCATACCAGAATTACATTATCAAAATTCCCACCGCAAATTTACAGTCTTGGTTGGATTTGGAATCTTAACTGAAACTGGACCTTTCATTTCGTGCTGGTCCAGCACTTCCCTGTTGCTAAATGTTCTGTTCATGGCAGGGGCAATAATACTTCTCGATCTGATGAGTCACATTGACATGTGAGTTATATATCTCTGGTTTCAGGTGCTACACTCGTTCAATGTAATGATAAGCCAGTTTCGTATATATAATTCTAAATAATTTTAAGTTGTTAGTTTTCGATACGATAGTTTAAAAACAACGTAAGATTAATGAGTTGATTTAATCAAATAACTAGTCTCCAATCACATGCTCTGCATGTGTAAGAAAAATTTTAATTGTAAAAAAAAAATTTATCTGCAAAAGAAAATAGATTTAGTGGGTAGTTATTGTAGAAAGAAAATAGTGGGAGAGAAAATGAGAGGTTGTGAGATAATTTCTTTTCAATTTTCTTAATAAAATCTATTTTATAATTGTCCTATTTACTCTTATGATTTAATTTGTTGTCAAAGTTTTTTAATCTTTCAGGGTTAAATCTGTCAAAATTTTCAATTTTGGCTAACAAAGCCTCTTCTCTTAATAATAGTATAGATAAATAAAACGATATTAGTTTTTAGGAGACAACAATGTAGACAAGTCTCTCCTATCTCGAAAGATCGAGTTGATACCTTAATTAATCAACTGGACTTTTCATGGTTGAAATTCACAAAAATCTATCCTACGCTTCTATTTTTCTACGAGTGGATTACACGATTGAAACAAAACCGCCGCTTTGCTACCGTTTCAAAAAAGATGACGGTGCACTCTGCATGTTAGTCTCTTTTTAAAATTCGACACGTTGTCATCAAATCCTATGACTTTAGTCAGAAGCTGCTTCTTGAACTTGTTATTAATTGATTTCACAAACACTATAAATAGGGATGCCGGATGCATAGCAATTCCATTTCCAAACCAGCATACTTAGTCCACTACTTGCTTAGCTTTCAGGTTTTCTCTTCCAGTTTTAGTCTTTTACATATTTGCAATGGCCACAGCATCAAAGCTACTTCTAACAGACCTCATCTCCGGCGTCAACCATGTCCCTTCAAAGTACATTCGGCCCATCTCCGACCGTCCAAATCTCGCCGACGTTCAGGTGTCATCGGAGGGCTCCATCCCTCTCATTGATCTTCAGGACCTCAACGGTCCCAACCACTCTGATATTATCGAACAGATTGCCCAAGCTTGCCAAAATGATGGCTTCTTTCAGGTACTTCTATATATATGTAATCCCATTAATTATGTACGTGTTTGTTGTGAAAGTTTTGTTAATGACTGAAGCTCACAACTCTACTATATTATTGAATCCTTTTGTTAACGATTCAGGTTAAAAATCATGGGCTACCGGAGGAGATGATCGATAAAATGTTAAGTATAGCAAGAGAGTTTTTTAGGTTGCCGGAGAGTGAGAGGATGAAGATGTACTCCGATGACCCTTCAAAGACTACAAGGCTATCCACTAGTTTCAATGTCAAGACAGAAAAAACAGCCAACTGGAGGGACTTTCTCAGGCTCCACTGTTACCCTCTGGAAGATTATGTTCACGAATGGCCTACCTATCCCCCCTCCTTCAGGTAAATTCTATAAATCATCCGAACATTTATTTCTTATTGTATAAGTGCATCGTCGGTGTGTTTTGAAGTTTTTTTCCCAAAACTTGCCATATGACAATTATTGGGCGGGAAAAAAGTTGTATACACAATTGCTTGGTACTTGAAGATAAAGATTTAGACATTAGGGTAGAAAATGTAGAAAGGCTTATATTTTTTGTACCATAACTAAATGATAGAATG
Organism: Rosa x damascena; assembly: GCA_001662545.1. NCBI lineage: Eukaryota > Viridiplantae > Streptophyta > Magnoliopsida > Rosales > Rosaceae > Rosa > Rosa x damascena. The sequence goes on from LYNE01005184.1 coordinate 23,328, forward strand.
AATACTTATTTTGTTTGCTCATAGGGAGAAAGTGAGTGAGTATTGCACAAGTGTTAGAGGACTCGTCTTAAAACTGCTTGAGGCCATATCAGAGAGCTTGGGCCTGCAAAAGGACTACATCGTGAAAGCTTTAGGCAAGCAAGCCCAACATATGGCTTTGAATTACTACCCACCATGTCCAGAGCCAGATCTTACTTATGGCTTGCCGGGACATACCGACGGTAACCTAATCACCATACTTCTCCAAGACGATGTGCCTGGATTGCAAGTCCTTCGAAAGGGCAAATGGGTTGCTGTAAACCCTATTCCCAACACTTTCATAGTCAATATTGGTGATCAAATGCAGGTAACATCATCACCACTAACTTGGCTATCTTTCCATTTATCAGACTGTCTTCACTAAACCCATGATCTAACGTAATGCTGTGAACTTAGTCAGTTAGTCTTATCACATAACCAGAGATGGAACTAGAATTGAAAAATTGGATGGGCTGCAAATTGAGGTTAATTTTACGTGAAAACTGTTTCTAAAATTTAAATCAAAGTTTTTTAATTTAGAGCTATTTTCTTAATTGATGACTAAGTTAGATAAAAATTAGAACTGGAAAATGGAGATAGAGACTAAAATAAGAGGATAGGAGGAGATTTTTGACTATAGAGGCTACACCGAATATAAAACTTGTATTAAAATACTTTTTTCAGAAAAATGAGGTGGGCTGCAATTCAACCCAGCTCAACTCTAGTTCCGTGCCTGCACATAAGTCACATAACATATCAAATTGTCCCTAATCTCGACATTTCTCTAATTATTTTTGTCTATTCTCTGTGTGTATAGGTGATTAGCAATGATAGGTACAAGAGTGTGCTGCACAGAGCTGTCGTGAACTGCAATAAAGAGAGAATATCAATTCCAACCTTCTACTGTCCATCACCTGATGCATTGATTGGTCCTGCCAAGGAGCTCATCAGCCATGATCAACCAGCAATGTACAGAAGCTTCACATATGCCGAGTTCTATGGGAAATTCTGGGACAGAGGACTTGCAAAAGAGTGCTGCTTAGACTTGTTTAAACAAAATTGATCATTTGTGTAAATACCGTGCAATGTAATGCAACTTTTTAGCCTTTCACAATCTCTAGAAGTGGTTCTCTTTTCAAACCAAAAAAGAAGAAAGAAGTGGTTGTCTTTGTCAAATGATAGAATAGAAAAAATCTTTCACCATTTTCAAATGGGCTTTTTATTGTTCACATACAAGTGTACAACCGTACACAAATATATATGGTCTATTATAAAATACAGAAACCCATTAAAATGGGCATCTCCAACGGTGATGTCGAAATACTTGGGTCAAATTTGAATTTGAAGGCTGACGTGTCAGTCGTCAATTTTGACAAATTTTTGAAAGAAGATATGAGAAAATCCCGAGCGCAGAAGATGAAGCACAGCTGCAGTGCAAGAGGTATGCTTTCTTTTCTTCACTCTACTGCTTCTCCTTTGTTCTCGTCAACAATTTTTTGGGTTTGTATCATTCTCAATCCTCATACCCAACCAAATCCAGAGAAACCCATCGAAATCGACCCGAAATCGAACCCATCGAAATCGACCCAAAATCCTCACTGCTTCTCCTCTGCCTCCTTCTGTTATCCCTTGCAATCAAATATTGTGTCAACTCGTCAAATTGAAACATTATCCAGCAGGCATCTCTTTGAAACATTATCTAGCTGCGATTCATTCGATCCCTGAGTGTTGCTTGAGAAGATGCAGTACCAGAAAACGAAAGAGAAAGAAAGCTCTGCAGGGGAAGAAGAGAGTGAGAAGGAAGAAAGAGGAATAATGATAAAGAAAGAAAGACAGATTGAAATGGACCTGTCAAATTTGACAGTAAATTTGAGAACTGTCAACCACGTGGGATCCATGTGGATTTGACCAATGGACTGGAAAAGATTTCATCAGCCATTTCTTACTGTTTTATTGTCCATCTCCATTGGAAATGGTCTTTATATCTTCTTTTACCTCTTTTTTTTTTTTTCTTTGTCCTTTAGAATGAGACAATGAGTCATCCTAGTTGAATTCCATGTTCTTTTTACTGACCTTTCCTCTGAAGATAAAATCAACGATATGACACATGTTGGAAATGGTAAGTTTCAAAAGCCGACTTTGAATATGAAATGATGTAGTCAAGCCACCCAAATGGAAGTTCATATAATACAGGAACAAAACTTCAAACGAAAATAGATCAATATTCTCATTTCCAGAAGCAGAGTTTCTTCATTCTGATGACTACAAGAGGTTTAGAATCGTAACCCAGTTGGACACCATCTTCAACTCCTCATGGTTACAAATTTATGGCACAGATGAATAGCTAATACAAACACTCCCAATTCCAAAGAAACTATTACCAACACAAGCCATCTAAGAATGGACAATCACTCCCAATATGCTATGCAGCTAGTAAGCGCATCATTAGCGCCTATGGTGCTTAAAGCAGCCATAGAACTTGGTGTGCTCGACATAATACACAGAGCTGGCCCTGGAGTTCAGCTTTCATCTTCTGAAATAGCGTCACAGCTCCCCTCTCACAACAACCCGGGTGCTCCTGTAGTGCTTGATCGTATGCTTCGCCTTCTGTCTGCTCACTCCATTCTCACTTGCTCAGTTTCCACTGATGAAGCTGATCATGTGAAGGTTCTGAGGCTTTATGGTTTGGCACCGGTTGCCAAGTACTTCATTCTGGACCAGGATGGAGGATCATTAGCAACTTTACTAAATTTTTGCCATGACAAGGTCAACACAGATAGCTGGTACTACATTTTCATACAAAGTCTGTTTGTTTGTGTTTCCCTTTACTAGTATATATATGACCATGTTTGTATCATTTAATCGAATTTTTGCGTACTCTGAACTCATTTATCTCTAGCAAGTGACACTGTGGCATGTCACAAACAGGTACCATTTGACAGATGTAGTTTTGGAAGGAGGAGTTCCATTTACCAAGGCCTATGGCATGAGTGTGGTGGAGTACAACGCAAAAGATGCAAGATATGGTGAAACATTCAGGAACTCAATGAAAGAGTTTAACCCTGTTTTTATGAAGGAAATCCTTGGGAGTTATAAGGGTTTTGAAGGTCTAGGTACACTCGTAGATGCGGGTGGTGGTGATGGTACTATCCTTAACATGATTGTCTTCAAGTACCCTACCATCAAGGGTATCAACTATGATTTGGCTGCTGTTATAGAAAAATCTCCCTCCTATCCTGGTATGATATCAAATCATTGTTTCCATTCAGACAATTTAGTATCTTTTTCTAGAGTAAAATCTTATTCATTTAGATTCAGCTGTTTGCTCTTGATCTTATGAATAGTGTACCTCAGTAATTTATTACACTTTGATATGTTAACTCGTAGAGGAATTTTTCTTCAGGTATTGAGCATATTGCAGGGGATATCTTTGTAAGCATTCCGAAAGGAGATGCCATTTTCATGAAGGTCAATCTGTTAAACTAGTATCTAACTAATTCTGCTGATGAAAAAACAATTCTGCTCCAACCAATTATTAACTTGTGAAGGAGCCTAAAAGATAGTACTAGTAGTTTATTAGTTATGTGCTTTAGAGAGCTTTCAACTAATGCCGAGGTTTTGAAAACAGTGGATACTACACCATTACGATGACAAAAGTTGCTCGACGATACTAAAAAACTGCTATGAGGCATTGCCAGACCATGGAAAAGTCATAGTGGTTGATATGGTGATACCGGAAGCCCCTGAAACTACTACTTCTGCAAAAAGCTTGTTTCAGTTTGATATGTTCATGATGAACATGAACACCAATGGAAATGAGAGAACAGAGAAAGAACTTGGAAGTTTGGCAAAACAAGCCGGGTTTTACACCATTCGAGTGGCATGTTCTGCATTTAACTTTTCGGTGGTGGAGATGTTCAAGAACATGTAATATCCTATATCTAGTTGGATATGTTCTGTTTTTGTATGGTTCAGTCTTCTCTTAATTTAGTTCTATGTCTCTTTTCATCAT
>LYNE01005185.1:6237-19799 GCA_001662545.1 Rosa x damascena
GGGGAAGGTGGAGAGAGTTTTCTCAATTAGCTCTTGCTCTGTGACAGGTTGTCCACAAAACCTCAACATGGACTATAGGCGAAGAGCTTCTGAATTATATTCAGCAAAAAACTTGAAATCAGCAAAGCGCAAATTGTTCCATTGAACCTTCAAGTCAGGGAGGAGGGAATCTGGGACATTGCCAAAGTGCTCTTCTAGCTCTACCCATAGCTCTTTTGCATCCTTGATCGACATATACTCCAATCTCAGTGCCTTGTCCATATCACGTCGCATCAAGATAACTGCTTGGGCATGCTTTGTAGGTGTTCGCACGAACACACGATCCGGGTTAGGTGCTTGGATTATGGGTAATATTCCCTTTGAAGTGAGGTGGTTCTCAACATCGGTTACCCAACTGTGGTAATCCGAGCTTGTTGATTCAAGTATGGGAAAGTCGAGTCTAGGTTCATTCGACATCCTGAAAATAAGAAGAGAAGATATATTAGTTTTAGAGCTAAACTTCCACGAAAACTAAAATAATAAGATTTCCGAGCTATGCTAGCAAGAAAACAATTTCCAAGAATCTCTTTTGGATTAGACCAAAAAATAATGTTTTAATATGGTCACAATTTGATGCTTACGGACGCTCTTAGTCCAAACATTATGAACACTCTTAGTTCATACGAACGCTCTTAGTTCGTTTAATTATGAACACTCTTAGTTCGTTAAGCGTGAATCCCTACAATTTCGCTTTGTTAAATACTCAAAATCATTTGGCAACATATATTCCAACATTATGTAGAAAATAAAAGGAATTTAAAAGACAAGAAAGCAGGAACTTTAATCTTTAAAACTTACTTGTTGAAATTCGGAGCAGATTCGCTTCTGAACAGCTCCCACTTTGAATGGTTTACAGGTCTCAAAATGATTCCAATAGGGCTGTAATTTGGAAGTCAGATAGAAGAGTCAGAGACGAACAACTTTGACGAAGGAAAGATTTTGATCTGAGGTACCGATCAAGAGGTTTCGGGGAGTACAAACAGGCTAATCTACACAGGAATGAGCGTGCTGCTGTGCTGCAGGGGCAGCAGGCGTGCGACGATGCTGCAGGGGCAGTGGGGGCTGCAGGGAGGCTGCGGTAGAGGGGGTTTTTTCTGCCTAGGGCTTGGGTTAGAGTATCGTGCTGATAACGTGTTGTAGAGAATTGGAAAAATTGTATTGTATTGTATTCATCTCACCATGAGGTTTATATAGGGTTACATCATGTATACAAAAGGTAATACATAATAGCTATACTAATCACTCGCACATTACGAGTCTGTCAATTGCATACATTATGAGTCTGTCAATCGCACATTACAAGTATGTCAATCGCATACACTACGAGTATGTCAATCGCATAGATTAAGCAATACCGATTGCATGAATAGTCATTATCATTTACAACATGGTGCTATTTTTTAGGTTTTATAATTATTAGTGACTTAGTAATCGGCACAACCAAGGATTGGAGTTAGCTTTTCAATCCCTGTGGTACGATAATTTCGGGTTCCAATATTTCCCACTTCTTTGATGACCATGCCCTTATTGCGCGTAAGTTGCACTTAAGCACCAAATCAAGTTCCCTCAAACATAGGAGTGAGAAACACTATAAAATCATTGTTTTCGATTTTTTTTATCAAATACAATAACTAGTCTATTGTGAATCGAACTCCCGACCTCCCACTTACAAAAGGGAGACTTATGACACTAGACCAAATGGTACTGGACATTTTTTATTTTATTTTATAAATGCAAAAGTCCATTGAGTGTATCAAAATTTCAAAAGGTTTCGTGCTATTTTTTTAATTTTTGTTAATAGAAAAATAATTGCAACTTTTTCTTGACTTTAAGGATCTAGAATTAGATGAGCCGATAGTAGTAAAATCCACTTTCTTTGTCCATTGAATGTATTTTTTTTTTCGTTAGCCAATTGATACATGTTAGGCACATCCTGGGACCAAATGCCCTAATAAGTTTCATTGCCCCTACTACCTTCACACCTATTTTCTTAAGGCTCTTCCTTCATCTGTGTTAATCAGAGGCTAATGGTTGCCTAAGTTGCAATCATCTAATGGAACAGTTTGATTCTATTCAACTCAAGCACATACATAAAGAAGCCAATATGGTGGCTGATATCTTCGCTACGGAAAGTACTTAGTACTCTAATGGTATTTGTCTTCAACTCCCGTTAGAAAAGCTATAAATGATCCCTGTGTTTTGGGGTAATGCTTAATATTAATTTGTGGTTTGAAAATGTTTAATATTACCTTTGTAATTTGCCAAGTTGATCAAAATTGGGCCAAAAGTTAATTTTGATAAAAACTTTTTCATGTGCAAGGATAAGTTTGTCATCGCAATAAAAAAATATGAAAGATAATTAAATTAAAAAAATTTTGAAAAATAATCTAAAAAAAAACACAAATTATTCACCATGGCAAAACACAAACCATAAGAAATTGAAGAATTGAAGAAGAAATGACTTGATGCAGAGAGATCAAATTGGAAAAGAAAACAAACCCTGACTTCAATGGGGACATGGGTGTCAATCCGATGCTAATAATAGAGATCAATAGAATCTACACCAAGGTGTTTCAAGCTTCCTTCACAAGCAGCTCTTACATATGACGGCTCACCTCGAATCTCCATTTGGTTGTCCTCAAAGCTAATACTGAACTTGGTGGCCAATTCAACCTTGTCTCTTACTACTACTCCTTCACTCAATGCCTGAACGATTTATTCTTGTCAACAATTCAAATAAGCTAGCTCATAGTGGCAACATCCAAGAACAACAGTGCTTTATTACCTTGCTGAGAAGAAGTTTGTTGGTGAAGAGAGCGTAAACGTTAGCGGTATCAAGGAGTTGGTTATCAATTCCCAGTTGGAACAACCTCGTACTTGCACAAGGTATACTACAACCGATTTGTGCACTTGTGACATTTATTTAAAATTTGACAACAAGTTTTTGGCACTGTTGGCCGTGGATCGAAAAATTGACTTTTGGTTCTAACCAAATTTCTAGATTTTGTTTCCTTGGCTAACATAGTTTTTTTTTTTTTTTTAAGTTTTTGTTTTGTTGTTAATTTTTAGTGTTGCTGGAACAAGTCAAAAACGTCTCTGCTCCTAAATTGTTTAGGATTTGCTTTTTCCCTTTAGACTTAGGAATAGGTCTTTATGTTCTTTTTATTGTCAAACCGTGTGCCTATATAACTAAGCTTATGTTTATTTTGTAGGCACAATTATCCTTCAGCTCTGCGCCCCAACATTGATGCAAGGACGACGCTCTCGCAGCCTAGACCTTGAACCTTTTGATCCCGAACCTGAGAGAACTTTTCGGCAAAATTGTCAACACAACAAGAAGCCTTTTTTTTTTTTTTTTTGAAGAAAGAAAGTTTTATTACTAAATACGATTAAGATTGTACATGAGGGCATCTAGTATTAAGCCTGGAGCATTTACAAACCATTCATGATGAACATTAGAATCAAAACTAAAGCTCGCAAGCATGTGGGCTACTGTATTTGCCTACCTAGGAGAAAATCTAATACATACATCTTCACTATCAGTCAGCAAGCCTTTAACTTCTGCAATTAAAGCATTGAAAGGGGATAGATCACTGAACTCGTTACTAACAGCCTACACTGCTACTTGACAATCACTTTCAACAACTACTTTAGTTATTTGCATAGCTTGTAGCATCTCTAAGCCATTCTTTAAGGGTAGTAGCTCAGAGTGTAGAGGAGAACTTACAAAATTCACCCTACGAGAGAAGGCAGCAAGGAATTGCCCATGAGTATTTCGAAGTATACCCCCTGTACCTCAATATTGAATGCTAGGCAGAAAAGGTCCATCCACGTTCATTTTCAAAATATCACCCTCAGGCGGTATCCATTTCTTGCTAATCTTTTGTCTAGGCTGAGAACTACCTGAAGAAGTGTTTGCCTACAAATATTCCTCATACCAAGCCAATGGGGAATCCACCAGGGCGGAACTAGTTTGAGAATGGTTCCTCCACAATACATCATTTCTATTTCTCCAAATGCTCCATAGAAGAATTAATAGCTTATCAAAAAGAGTAGAGGACAGAGAACTAGCCCTTTCCAAGAGCCATTCTTTCCAAGGCAGAGCAGATGTAGGAATAGAGAAAGGAGGAGCACTCAACATCTCACGAGCAATAGTGCAATCACAAAACAAATGTTCAAGTGTTTCCACAAATTGAGAACAGACTACACAATGCAACTCACCCGTGTAGCCTTTAGCAGTCAAAGCTGTTCTAGTTGGAAGGAGGTTATGAGCTGCTCTCCATCCAAATATTGCCACCTTGTTAGGGACTTTTGCCTTCCACAAGGCCTTCCATAGTGGAGCATAAGGGTCCCCCATAGAAGTTGAAGCAAAAAGGTTGCCAACGGAGAAATCTTGAGCCACAGTATATGCAGATTTAACTGAGAAAAAGCCTTTCTTTTCAAGCTTCCAAGCAATCCTATCCAAACCAAACCTTCTGCTTAATGGAATAGAAAGAACATTCATAGCTACATCCTCATCAAAACATGCTTGAACAGTGACACTATCCCACGTCCATGTACTTGGATCAATCAAATAGTGTTATCCGGTTTAACTAAGGAATGAGAAGCAACATTTGGAATCCACTCATCCTCCCAAATTTTCACAGAAGTACCATTCCCAATTCTCCACAGAAGGCCAGCTTTGATTATTGGTCGAGCCTCCATGATACTTCGCCAAGAGTAAGATGGTCTATCTCCCATATCAACAGTGAGAAAAGAACCATTAGGATAGTAAATAGCTTTAAAAACCTGAGTCACTAGTGAATTGGGGTTCGACAGAATTCTCCACCCTTGTTTCGATAACATGGCTAAATTATGAGCATGCAATTGCTTAAATCCCAAACCACCTTGCTCCTTTGGGAGACACATTCTCTCCCAAGACCGCCAATGAATCTTTCTTTTTTCGTCTGTACTTCCCCAAAAAAATTGGGAACCAAGCTGCTGAAGATCATCACAAAGAGACTTGGGTAGCGATAGCAATTCATAACATAATTGGGTAAAGTTTGAGCAACAACTTTAATAAGCAGCTCTTTACCTCCTGCACTCAGAACCTTTGACCTCCAACTTACCAATTTTTTAGTGAGTCTCTCCTTCAAGTAAGCAAAAATAGCTGTTTTGTTATGACCAACATGTATAGGTAATCCCAAATACAAGCCACGGTCCTTAACACATTCGACACCAAGAATTGCAGCTAATTGATTCCTTAAAGGCAGCCCCACACTGCCACTGAATACAACACTAGATTTTTGCAGATTAATATTTTGACCTGAAGCCCGAGCATAGATAGAGCGAATATTTTTATAAACCTGACATTCTCTAGCAGAAGCTTCCCCAAACAAAAAACAATCATCTACAAACAACAAATGGTGAATAATAGGAGCAGAAGGTGGCTAGGCCTTTGATACTCCCATTCAAGACAGAGGATGTAATTAGAGCAGAGAGCCCTCTGCAGAGAGGATAAATAAGTAGAGGGATAATGGATCCCCTTGTCTGATGCCCCTTGTAGGCGAAATGAATCCAGTAGGTGTACCATTGATTAAGATAGAGTAGCTTATAGATTTAACAGTAGCCAAGACTACATCCACCCATGTTCTGCAGAATCCAAGTTTCACTAAAATAGCCTCCAAATACTGCCACTCAAGTCTGTCGTAGGCTTTGGAGATGTCAAGTTTCAAGGAAAAGAAACCATCTGCATGTCGTTTAAGTTTCTTTAGAAGATGAGCTACTTCTGTAGCTACTAAAGTATTATCAGAGATGAGTAGTCCAGGGAAAAAGGCACTTTGCAGTGGAGAAATAATGTGGGGAAGTATTCTATTCAATTTGTTAGCCAAAACCTTAGAAGTAATTTTGTAAACCACATTGCATAGAGCTATCGGTCGTAGATCGGAGGCTAGTTGTGGCTCTTTAATCTTCGAGATTAAAGTAAGATGGGTGAAGTTTGACTCCTGTGAGATCTGCCCTGTGCTAAGTACTTCTCTAACTACCCTACACACATCAAACTCCACCACCCCCCAAAATTTCTGAAAGAAACAGGTGATCGAACCGCAAAAGTCCTCGCTTGAGGAAACCATGAAAGCCTTCATGTTAAGCAAACAACATCATGTTCAACACTTGTCTAATACTATCGATACTCTTGCAAGCAAAATGAACAACCATGGAGCCTCTATCTCTAAGCTTAAAACACAAGTAGGGCAAATAGTTGCCAAATTGAGTGAACAGGAACAAGGCAAATTTCCAAGTCAAGTAGAGATCAATCCGGTGAACCACAAGCCTGTGAATTCAGTTACAACTTTGAGGAGAACATGCAACAATAGAAATTTGGAGCTGACACACCACAGAATCGTAAGGGTGTATCAATCCCAGAAGAGTCTGTCATAGCAGAGGATTCCAAAGACCGTTCCAATCCCCAGAAACATCTTGTTCATAAACAAGTAGTTTCATCTACTCCAAAGATATCTTCAACATCCACTCAAGAGCAGTTATATGTGCCTCTTATCCCCTATCCTCAACGCTTAATGAAGAAGAAGAATGACAAGCATATGATGGACATTTTGGAGATGTTCAAAAAGGTACATATTAACATTCCTCTCCCTGATGCAATAAAACAAATCCCTACATATGCAAAGTTCCTCAAAGATTTGTGCATGAATAAAAGGAAGTTTGAAGAGCATGAAAAGGTTATGTTGTCTAAGGAAGTGAGTGCAGTGCTACAAAGAAAGCATCCTCCAAAATTGAAGGATCCTGGCAGCTTTCCAATTCCTTGCACTATTGGGGATCATTCTTTCAAGAAAGCTCTGTTAGATTTGGGTGCAAGTGTAAACCTTATGCCGTACTCTGTGTATGAACAATTGAACTTGGGTGAATTGCAAGCAACTACGGTGAAGTTACAGCTGGCAGATCGATCAGTCAAAATTCCTAGAGGAATCATTGAACATGTATTGAAGAAGGTTGATCAACTCATTCTTCCAACAAATTTCTTTATACTTTTGAGGTACCAATACCAGATCACGAAATCCCAATGCTTTTGGGCAGACCATTCATGAAAATCATTCCCCAGACTTTTTGGAGACGTGTCTTACCCAAAGTGGAATGGAGTTTAACGAACCAGTGATTGAAGATGCAGTTGCAATCCTCGAAGCTACTCCTAACTATTCTCCATGGTTTCAACCAAGTTTTGAGCCTCTTCCACCATCAAACAGGAAGATAGTTCCTTTTATTGTTGAAGCACCTAAATTGGAATTGAAACCACTCCCAGAACATCTTAAATATGCATATTTGGGTGATTCAGAAACTTTACCCATGATCGTTACGTCCAACTTAAGTGGGATTGAAGAAGAGAAATTATTGAGAGTTCTTAAAGATCATATGACAGCTATTGGGTGGTCTATTGCAGATATTAAAGGTATAAGCCCCACAAAGTGCATGCATCATATTCTTTTGGAGGGGGAATCAAAGCCATGTCGTGAGGCACAAAGGAGATTGAACTCGCATATGAAAGATATTGTGAGAGCTGAAGTTTTGAAGCTCCTTGATGTAGGAATTATTTATCCTATTTCAGATAGCAAGTGGGTGAATCCAGTCCAAGTTGTTCCAAAGAAATCCGGCATTACGGTCGTCAAGAATGATTCCCATGAATTGGCGCCTCAAAGAATGAATACGGGATGGAGAGTTTGCATCGATTATCGGAAGTTTAATGCATCTACATGCAAGGATCACTTTCTTCTACCATTTATAGATCAAATGCTTGAAAGATTAGCCGGTCATAGCCACTACTGTTTCTTGGATGGATACAGCGATTATAATCAGATTGTCATAGCACCAGAAGATCAAGAGAAAACAACTTTTACATGTCCCTTTGGAACTTATGCATACCATAGGATGCCATTCGGTCTTTGTAATGCGCCGGAAACTTTTCAAAGGTGCATGCTAAGTATTTTCTCTGATATAGTGGAAAGATTCATCGAAGTATTCATGGACGACTTCAGTGTTTTTGGCCCTAGTTTTGATGAGTGTCTCCATCACTTAGAGCTAGTTCTCAAAAGATGTGAGGAATGAAACTTGGTGCTTAATGGGGAGAAATGCCATTTCATGGTGCAACAAGGTATTGTACTCAGCCATGTGGTTTCAAGTAGAGGTATTGAAGTTGACAAGGCAAAAATTGATTTAATTGCGAAGCTTCCTCCTCCTACAATAGTCAAAGGAATTAGGAGCTTTCTTGGACATGTTGGCTTTTACCGCAAGTTCATTAAGGATATGTGATCTTCTTTCTAAGGACACCATCTTTTCATTTGACGATGTATGTTTAAAGGCTTTCAACACACTTAAAGAGCTCTTAACAACAGCCCCCATCATTATGGCTCCAGATTGGAGTGTTCCCTTTGAATTAATGTGCGATGCATCCGACTATAGGAGCAGTTTTGGGGCAGTGGGTAAATAAGCTTCCTCATGTCATTTATTATGCAAGTCGGACACTCATTGACGCTGAGCTCAATTACTCAACGACAGAGAAGGAGTTACTTGCAGTGGTTTATGCATCGGAAAAGTTCCGGCCTTACCTTGTTGGTTCTAAGGTTATTGTCTTCACGGATCATGTGGCTCTATAGTAGTTATTGTCAAAAATGGATGCCAAGCCAAGGTTAATTCGTTGGATTCTCTTGCTTCAAGAATTTGATTTAAAAATCTGAGATTAAAAGGGGATCGAGAATGTCGTGGCAGATCACTTGTCTCGATTGGTTAATGATAAAGAATGTGGTGGTGAGTTGCCTTTGAGAGAGTGCTTTCCTGATGAGCAACTTTTTATCCTTGATCAAGATCAAGAGGTTCCATGGTTAGCAGATATTATGAAATTCTTGGTAAGAGTAATAATTCGGGAAGATTTTGGTAAGCAAGAAGTCAAGAAATTTCTTTCAAAGGTTAAACATTATCTTTGGGATGATCCTTACCTCTTCAACCATTGCCCCGATCAAATCATAAGAAGGTGTGTTCCGGATAGTGAAGCAAGGAGTGTTCTCATGTTTTGTCATACATATGCATGTGGAGGGCACTTTGGCCCCAAGAAAACGGCATTGAAGGTTCTACAAAGTGGATTTTATTGTCCTACCTTGTTTTTGGATGCTCATACCTATTGTGTGGCTTGTGATTGCTGCCAATAGACTGGAAATATCTCTTCTAGGAATCAAATGCCACTCCAAAATATTCTTGAAGTCGAAATCTTTGATGTTTGGGGGATAGACTTCATGGGACCATTCCCATCTTCCTATGGTTATATCTACATCTTGGTGGCTATGGATTATGTCTCTAAGTGGGTTGAAGCCATGCCTTACAAGACCAACGATCACAAAGTGGTGCTTAGTTTTCTCAAGGAGATGATTTTTACTTGCTTTGGCACATCTCGGGCAATTATTAGTGATGGAGAATCTCACTTTTACAACAAGCCTTTTGAAGCCCTTATGAAGAAGTACAATGTTACTCACAAGGTTGCAACTCCTTATCACCCTCAAACAAGTGGTCAAGTTGAGATTTCAATTAGAGAAATCAAGAGCATCCTTGAGAAAACTATCCAAACATCAAGAAAATATTGGGGGATGAAGTTAAGTGATGCATTGTGGGCTTATAGAACAGCCTATAAAACTCCTATCGGGATGTCTCCATATCGTATTGTTTTTGGAAAAGCTTGTCACCTTCCGATTGAACTTGAACACAAGACTTGATGGGCAATCAAGAAGCTCAATTTTGACATTAAAACAGCCGGCGACGCGAGGAAGCTTCAACTTAATGAATTGAGGAATGATGCTTACAAGAATACCAAGATTTACAAGGAAAGAACAAAGCTTTATCATGATAGGCGAATTCTATGGAAGGAATTTTTCCCAAATCAAAAGGTGCTGTTGTACAACTCACGGTTGAGACTCTTTCCCGGCAAACTTCGTTCATGGTGGTACAGACCTTTCCTTATTACTCAAGTTTTTCCTCATGGAGCAGTGGAAATTCAAAACATGCAAACTGGGAATCTCTTCAAGGTTAATGGGCAGCATTTAAAGCATTATTTGGAGCCAAATTATGATGCACAAAAGGGGGGTTTGAACTTTACTGACCCTTCTTCTTCAACTCAGTTCTCATGCTCCAAGGCTACGTCTGGCTGAAGACATAAAATTTAGCGCTTGTTGGGAGACAACCCAATCACTTTCTCTATTCTTTTGTTTTAATTTTTGTTTCTCTTTAATGTTTTTGTGACTGTGCAGGTGCAAACATTAAGGAAGGATAGGAAATATACACTTTTCTGCTCGGAAACAGAGTACAGGCCAAGCAGTCAGCCAACTTTGGCTATTTGTACTTTGCATGCACAGAAAGGTTTGTGAACCTAGTTTTCTGCGTTATTATAGAACTACATTTGGAGGTCATATGCTTTCCCAGTTCCATTTTGAATACCGAACGGTCAGTCCAGAAAAGCAGAATCTGTTCAGTTCGGTCACATAAAAGGCCAAACAGGGAGTATTTCTGGGGGTCCAATGAGGGCAAATTTTATATGCACAGAAAGCTTAAGATATCTACTTCAAAATTATTTCAGAGTAAGTTTTCCATTGGAGCACCAGAACCTTTTGAAATTGAGGTTTGAATGGATAATGGTCCTTTTCTCAGCTATTATGTGAATTCTGTTTTTTTCTAACTTTGCAGGGCTGCCAATTTCGATCTACTTGGAGTTAGGACGTGTGAAATATATTCACAGACATCTTGTAACACCAGCTTTCAGCTCCCAGTAGCAGCTTATCCATCGAGCATTCCCTGCAGAAGTTATAAGGGTTGGCAGTTGGCCTCATGACACATAATTGTGGAGTTCAAAAGTGTACTTTTCCTTTCTTCTCTCCTTCTCACCCCATCCTCACTTCTTTTGGAGTCTATATAGCAAGGAGCTTACATTTTGGAAGTCAAGGCCTTGTGCCTTGAAGTTGGTGTCTAATTTCGATCTTCTCCAAAGGTCGTGAGCATTGGGAGGTTGTCAAGGGGGAGCTTTTCTATCACCTTTCTTATCTTCCTATGCCTTCTTTTGGATTTTCTTTCTTTACCCTCTAATATGCATTGTGATTTACATTGAGGACAATGTTTGATTTTAGTGTAGGGGAGGGAAATATAAATTTGTCAATTTGTTAGTGAGTCATATTACAAAAACCCAAATATATATATTCATTGCCTTTGTTGAGTCAAATTTTTTTCAAATTGTCGTTTGTTTGTCTTGAATCATAGAAGCCCTTAACTAGTCTGTGACGAAACTATATCTTTTGAAATTATGGCTAGAAAAGGATCACAAGATTGAGATGATTTCAAAGGAATTTCTTTGGTTAATTTTGACATATGAAAAGCATATATGTGTGTAGTAGATGTGGAAAAGTTAACTTGGTACAGATTTTTGAGCATATTAAAGCGTTTGAGATTCAAAAACCTTTGTGTGAGATTTTGTGCCTATATTTGTGCTTTTCTGTCTAAGAGTTTCAAAGGAAATCAATCTTTCATTGGCTATTTGTTTGATAACCTCATTATCCTTCTCGTTGGTTGATTGCTTGCCATAGAATGTAATGGACTAGAGAAATTACTAGAACTTGCTCATGTGTTTTCCAAAGCTTGTAGTCATTTTATGCACCTGATTGGGGAAAGGATAAAGGCACCTAGGAACTTTCACCATAGCCTAAAATAGCTTGTGTCCCCATTTTTGTGTACACATGATGTGCACCCCTTAGTTTAGCCCTTTGAGCCTATGTTTTAACCTTTCGTTCATTACCCTCATAATCCTTAAACCTTAAACCTTAGTATAGTCGTATCCCTACCCTTGTTGTGAGATTTAGTAGAGCTTGTACATGAGACTTATACAAGATCAAGGAAGCATCGTTATGTAGAGGAAGAAGAATAAGTGTGGGGGAAACCAAGCCAAAATAGGTACCTCAGCCATGAAAAAAAAAAACAAACAAAAAAAAAAGTCACGGCTAAGGAAGAAAAAAAACAAAGAAAAAATTGTTGAGTTTGGTTCCTTGTTTGTTCCCAAAAGGAGTGGTTCTAACGTTGAAGACGCCTTGGTGGTTTCAAAGGTTCAAGAAGATAGTCTCCTAATATCAACATAAGCTCTACTAAGTTTGAGTACACTTTTTGTTGAAATCTCTTATCCTTTTCGTTTCTATAAACCCTTAAACCTTGCCCCATTAATTGCAGCCTTAAATAAGACCTCTTTGATCTTCAAGATGGGCAGCCTTTGATCTGTGGAGATTAATTAATCATATGAGTGGAGCATATGGTTTAGGTCCATTTGTGCAAGGAAATCGGTATCTTTCATGAGGTTTTATAAAAATTATTTCACAAAGTGCTCTTGTTTCTTAAATATGTGAGGTATTTGATTGCCTCAAAATATTATCTCTTACATATATATGGATGAATAAGCTTTTAAGCATTAGTCTTGATTCTGAGTGAAGAAAGAGAGTGTATCTTGGTGAGGATGAATCTTGAAATTGTTTGAAACATGTTGAGCTCCACCGACCACCATTGTTACATCTGTGTCTTACATATTTATATGTGGAATATATGTCTAAATTAACTCTCAAAATTTCTAAGTATTGAGGCTTAGTTAAGTGCTTATCTTGGTGTCATGAAAGTAGGAGATTGCTGAGACAACATGTTAAAGGCATTAGATTATTTACTTAGTGTTTTCGTTGATCTTGTTTTTGAGTCTTTTTGGTTTTAATTTTGCTAAGGGACTAGCAATATCTAAGTGTGGGGACATTTGATGTGCTCATATTTTCCTATATTTCTATGCCTCTTACTCTTGGTATATGTGTTTAGCTCTCCATATTTATGGTTCATTTACGTTAGTTTAGTGTTTTTGTAGGTGTGTTTCAAAGAAAGAAGAAAAGAGGCTAAGCTGAGCTAACTAACACAAAAACTGTTGTGCAGAAGACCTACCTTTGCTGAATACTGGGAACTTCTCAGATGGAATTAGGGGAAATTCTACGATACCTGTATGTATGTGATACACTCATTTACAGATCTGACAACAATTTTGTTGTCATTGTGGTAAATAGAGTTATGTTTTGGGTAATTTTAGTTCTATTACATGTATTACTCCACCTACAATATTTTTACAAGTTGATGAACAAATTGTTGTCGATGTAGTAACTTGGTTCAATTATATGTAAATGTGTAAAATAAATGTGATAACTTTGTTGTTAATGTTGAACCAGTTAGATGTAAATGAGTGTATGATAAACATCCAAGTACTCTAGACAACCCCTGGAATTAAGAGTTGTACCCTATATGCAAGGACAGCCCTATGTGCCTAGTTTCTGAGGAATTTTACGGTTTACGATTCTAACTTTTCTGGAAGGAGTTATGGCTATGTAAGTGAAGGCAGTTCAGCTTGGACGGAAATCTGCAACATCTTTTACAAGTTCATGTCTAGTCGGCCCAACACATATATTTGGAAAGCTTCAGTGTGCCACATCATC
>LYNE01005186.1:0-21588 GCA_001662545.1 Rosa x damascena
TTCAGATTCACCAACCTGATTAAAACCCAGCAAATTTCAGAAACCTAACAATGGAGAAACTGAAAATTCGAAGCTAGAGGAGAAAAAGTGAGTCTTTTCAAAAGACTAGTTGTGAGCTTGCCCATTTTATCATGTGATTATATTGGGCTCCCAGTCTTCTTCAGGGAACGTAGGAATCCCCAAATCTCCACCCATCTATAATTAAAACCCTAAAATTGAAAACCCCCAAAATTCTCAGGACCCAAACAGAAAATAAAGAATTCAGTCGCAGTAACTCACCATTAACGCGATTAATTCAGATTGAAATCTTCTAAGATCCTAGAAAGCTTGAGAGAGAGATAGAGAGAGAGAGAGAGAGAGAGAGAGAGAGAGAGAGCTTGCGGGTGGAGGCGATAGCGCCGACGAGGGGTTGGAGGTGGTTAAGGAAAGAGAGACAGTAGCGGGAGTGAGCGGAGAGGAAGGCAATGGTGGCCGTAGAAATTAAGAGGGCGGGAGAGGAAGGAGGAGAGGGCTAAAGTTTCGAGCAAGAGCGAGAGAGAAAACGATGAAAGTGAGTGAGATAAAAGTAGGAAAAATAATTAAGTGTGGGGGGAATGAAAATTTTGTTCCCCGCGTACCCGAAAGTTTTTAACTTAGTTTTTAAATTTTGTTCCCCGCGTACCCGAAAGTTTTTTGTAAATTTTTGAATCAAACAAAATGTAGACATCGGTCAATAGTAATAAACGATATCAATTATATATACATATAAATCGGAATTTGAGGAATCGATGTTAATAACATTTTTTTACATCGTGTGAATTCCTCACCGATGTAATTGTCGTGATGTCTAAGAGCAAAATTCTAGTAGTGTTGATTGGACTTGGAGGTTTGTTTGCATTAATTTCTTAGAGGGTTTATTTTTGGTCATCTCCAACTCCGTCTGCTCTATACTCAACAGCGACTCCGAGACGATTAGGAAGCTCGCGGCAAGGACGGAGAGGCTCACCGAATAGGAGGAGCTGTTGGAGCCGGAACTCGGCAGCCCGTGGGGAAGGGGAGCTCACCCTAGATAACTCTTGACCGAGGGGTCCTGACTGGTGGCGAGTTGCTTCCATTAGATATCGAGCTCGGGATCCTCGGCTTAGGGTATTCTGGGTTTCAAGCGTCGGTTGGGCGTTGTCATTGTGGCACTTGTGTCGAATCGAGGTGATGGCACATGTCTGTTTCTTGCAACAGTAGTGGGTGAACACGTAGAGAGATCTGGTGTGGTTGTCCTTTTGGTCTAATGGTCTAGATCAACTAGGCTCGTACTATATAAAGGCTGGGATAGAGAATTCTGGCCATTTTCTTTTTCAGTGAGCTTCCAGAGAGAGGAAGGGTAGAGCTTGTGGCGGTGTCGCCGACTTGGAGGATTTTTCCGGCGACTGCGATCGTGTTTGCGGTGTCAGGTTCTTTGAGAGGTATGAATCTTCTCTCTCCTGGTTTTTGGGTTTAAGGATATTTTGGGGTTTTCGTTGTTTTTGTTTATTTCTAGGAAAGTTGACGGCTTGTACGGCGGCGTTTTCAGTTGTTTTGGGTTCTGCCGCCGGAGAGTGGTTTGGGCTTTGTAGCTCCAAGAAATGGTTTTTATTTTTGGTTTGAAATTTTTGTCGTGGAGCGGTGTTGGAGGACAAAGGGTAGGTGTTGACTAACGAGTATTTTGTGTTTCTGCCATTTGTGAATAGATAGTGGATTCTGGGTAGAATTGTTGTGGGGGGGGGGGTGTGAATTTGGGTATCGGTAGTTTAGACTGAGAAATTGACTGATATCCGTACCTATTGGCAGATATAGGTGATGGGTCCCAAACAGGCTGGTAGATCGAAAGCGAAAGGGAGGGTTGAGGAACCCGCTGTGGAGACTGCCAATAGGGGGAGGGACGAAGGGAGTTCTGGTGCCGAGCGGATACCGGCTGGATAGGAAACGCATATACAGAGTCGTGAAGTATTTTGGCAAGGGAACAAGGCTTGTTGCTCATGTGTGTCGCTTGGGCGTGCTGGAGGAGTATGGTTGAGTAGGAAACCAAGTGAGTGCTAGTTGTAGTGGATGTGTAGCCTTCATTTGTTTAACCGGCATGCCTTGTGTTGCTAAATTTTTGCTTCGTTATTTTGCAGTCAAGATGCCGGAGAACAAGGCGAGAGAAAAGAACAAGAAGGATAAGAGTGTTTATGATGATACGACAGACCTGGACCAGATTTATGGTCTCGCCAGAGATGGGCTGGAAGCCCAGAAGCACGACGTTGGTCTGCCGTTTGGTGATCTCGTTCTTCGTGATGGGCTAGTTGACCTCCGCGTTGGTGTGAAGTTCGATGAATTTCCGGCCGAGTATTTGGGTATCAACCTTGACAATCTGCATACTAAAGATACAAGGGAAATGAATGAAGAGGACGAGTTAGAAATTGAGGTGAACCTCGACTTGAAGGCTGCACGCCGAGAGCAGAGTGTTCTCGGGAAGGGACAGATCTCCGCTGCCGAGAAGTTGGAGAGGGGGGGGGGGGGAATNNNGGGGAATTCAGGAGAGCGGTTGTCAGAAGGAAGTGATAGCTGAGGTCGTGGTGCAGGGGGCACCGGCCCGGGAGGTTCAAGTTGAAGGTGGTGACAATACTGACACCACTCGTGTGTTGGAGGTCTTGGCACCACAGAATGTCGTCGGAGGTGGTCAGGGAATGATAGTGGAGGGGGCTGCTCATGTGGAGAGGACAACGACAGCTGCCCAAAAGAAGAGAGAACTACCAAGGCTGAAGGATCTGATGAGAGGTATCTTACCAAGAGGGCCAGGACCGCTGATGGTGGTCCTTCGCGTCAGTGAAGCCCTGGGGGTCCCAACCTGGGGGATCAGAGTCTTCCCAGTCCTCCAGGTCATCCTCGCATGGTGCTGGTACTTCCGCTGGAGCCAACGGAAGCGAGATTCTGCCTCTCGGAAGCTTGCCAAGAGTCTGAGGAAGAGAGGTATCGAGGAAGATTGTATTCCTCAATTGGTTGCAGATCTGCGGGACCTTCCCCATATCGATACCGGTGATGAGTTGGCTGATTTTGCTGTTTCTCAGGAGAAACTGATTAGGGTAAGTAATCCGAATTTGCTCTAGTATTTTGGGTCTTATGTTTTGGAATGTCGGGTGATGCTAAAATGGGTTTCTGTTTTTGTTGGTAGGCTATTTGCATGAACTATCATACTAGTAACAGACTCAGGGCTT
Source organism: Rosa x damascena (assembly GCA_001662545.1). Taxonomy (NCBI): domain Eukaryota; kingdom Viridiplantae; phylum Streptophyta; class Magnoliopsida; order Rosales; family Rosaceae; genus Rosa; species Rosa x damascena. The sequence continues at coordinate 3,210 of LYNE01005186.1, forward strand.
CGATCGAGTCCATGAATAATTTGCAGGCTGAACTGGATGCTGAGAGGACAACATTGAAAGACTATGAATCAACTGTGCAGCAAACCTTGAAGGCAAGTGATAACCTGTCCGCGAAGCTGAAGCAGGCTGAGGAAGCTCTTGCCAATGAGAGGAAAGCCGGTATTGATGGCCGGAAATATATAGAAGGGTTGGAAAAGAAAAATGAAGCCCAAGAAGAGGAGTTGAGCAGGCAAGATGTGGATCTCGCTGAGTTATCAGTGCTGAGGGATAGAGTAGGGGAGCTTTCTGCTCAGCTGCTCCAGCTTGAAACTCTGGAGGAGTAGCTGAGGTGCCGAGTGCAGGAGATCAGGGACTCTCATGCTCAGGTTCGTGAGCTCTTGAGTCAGGTTGAGGGTTCGCAGGAGCAGGTTGGGAAATAGCAAAAGGAAATTGCTGCTCACCCCCGTGCGTTGAAGTTTATACATAAGCAGGGGACTGATCATGGTGTTGACGACTTTGTAAACTCGCCGGCTTTTGCTGAGAAGAAGAAACAGGCAACTAATGCCAGTATTGCCAAGTTGATGAAGAAGGTGATAGCACAGGGGTGGCTAATAATGGATAAGGTCGTGGCGGATGTGGAGGCTGCGAAGAAGGCAGAGGCTGATGAGGCTGCTATACGAGAGGGATTGTGCCAACATGAAGGGGCGGCCGCTGCTGCCCAGAACCCAGCTAGATCGATAGCGACAATGCCAACGCCAACAGGAACGATTCAACAGCATAAAGTGTTGCATAGGGACGATTCAACAGCAGGTGATGCCGACAGCAGCAGATACGACTATGACTGTGGCGATCACGACAGCTGCTACCTTGCCGCCAGCGACAGCTACAAGTGAGCCACAACACATGGAGTCCAGTAGCAGTCAGTTCCAGAAATTCTAGATCAAGGGTCGGGAAGGTGAGACTGACATCGCTTTGCAGGAACATGTATTGGTTGTGCCATTTTGGCTAGTTTACTTTTGATATCGTTGTGGCTAAGTTGGATATTTTGGTGATTTGGATACCATTTTGGCCCAATTAAGGTGGCCTGTTTTGTTTAATTTTAATGCAAAAAAAATTAAATCAGTCATTCAGGCAGCTAATGCCAGTGTTGTCATTCAGTCATTCAGGTGTACCAAAATACTGGCTTTTTCAGTAGGTGGCTTGTTTTGTTTAATTCCAGAAACCAGATACAAAAAAAATTAAATCAGTCATTCAGGTCTACCATTGGCAGGCACCATTTTGTGGTTCAATCAATTTTGATAACAAAACCATCATCACTTTCTTCTTCATTCAAACCAAAGCTTAAACCGAAATCAGCTTCATTCACATTTTAATTAATACACAAATACTGAAAATTGAATTACAAAAAACTTACTGAAGACCAGAATTTTGGACAATTTTGAAAGAACCCAAATCAAACACATACCAATTGAAAGGTTTCTCCCAAACTCGATCAAAATTGTAGCAACAAGCTTTTCGAAACAAACCTAAACCTTGCTCCGAAAGTTCATCAAAATCCGAAATACTACATCAAATCCAGAATTAAAGATGCCAAATTGTATATGAAATATGGCAGATAAACTGTGTAAACGAAATGTTTACAACTTGAATACCCTACCTGCAGAACTTTTCTGCAGCAGATTGTTGGGAAATAAAGCTGTTTGCGTCGCAAGATTTGTATAGATTCTATGTATGCCCTGTAAATAAAGTGTCCAGCTACGAATAAAGTCTGGACATTAGAAATCATGGGCAATTAAATCGTTCTATCCAATAACAGTAATCAACAAATTGACGGAAATAGAGGAAATCGAAATTAAGAGTTAAATAAATGGATATATCAGCTGATATTCAAACAAATTTATCAAGTATAGCTTGGAAGAATGAATTAAAAATAAATGATATATCAGCTAATATTCAAACAGATCTATCAAGTATAGCTTGGAAGAATGAATTAAATTCCTGGCTGGCTTGGATCAATTAGTTCTTGGTTGTAATTTTACCTCTGCAGTGTAAACTGTACAAAATCAAGAGTTGAAAGCTGAAACATGTAGGAAAAATTGAAAAGAAATATTGCTGCAATTATACTATGATATATCAAATCACATAGAAGAACAAATAGAAAATTAAGACAAACCTTTTTCTGATACTAATCGAGGCTAGAACTTGGTTCTATTTCCTTAAGACGAAATTGACTCCCTCGTCGGTGCTTGAAGGGTAATTGGAATTGGCAAACGTCTCCCAGGAATTCAACGATCAACTTTTTCCAGAAGAAGCATTGCAATCTAGAAAACGGACGAACACAAATTGTGTGGTACTCTCTTATACGCTAGAATGGTTTTAGGAGAAACTTTTGATGGCAAGGAATTCCAAAATCAATTGAAAAAACATAAGATGGAATTGATGCTTGTTTTATAGGAGTCAAATGTATGTTTGTGAAAGAACGTGTTTTCTGATTTAAATGCATCAGTTGCATTGTTTCAGTAGAACTCTTTCAACAGATATGTAGTAACTTCCTGATGACAGTTACAAGGTATTTAACTTCCTATAATTTCCACTCAAATCAAAATAAATATTTAAATTTCTAACAAAAAATACTTGAAGCAGTAGTATTATTGATGATTCTCTGCTCATGGTTCTTTCTGTTGTCTTTTGTTCTCAGCTAAAGAGATTGAAGAAGTGTTTAGGTTGAATACTTGGATATGATTCATATCAAAGGTGGCATATTTGGTAGTAATCTCAGTTTCCCTCATCACATCGTACCCTTATTCATTCATATTTGGCTCATTAATCAACTGTAATTCAATATATAGTATTGCAATCAAATAAGCAAAACAAAAAAAAAATGGGAAAATTTTGCAAACAGTACATCAAGTAAAGGCCACTAATAATTTTCATACATAAAGTTCCAAACCGAGCATTTTGGTACACAGACTCTCGAGCCTGACCCACTATGTAGACATAACGTCAATGACACTGTTAACTGTAATGTCATTATTCATTTGTCGAAGCATAATTTAGTACTTCACACTCTGGCTCATTTTTTTGGTTAAAAAAAAAAAAAAAAAACACACGTATCTCCTCTGACTCTCTCCACACCCAGAAAGCTCGACTCGGCGACCACCGCATCTCCTCCACTTTCCAAATCCATACCTACCAAACTCAACCCCACTTCTAATCCCACCAAAACCCTATTCTAATCCCAGCCCCATCCCCATCACTGAGCACCACCACAATCCCTAGGCCCATCTCCATCATTATGTTCCTTATCATTCATCGCACCCTCCACCGCCTCATCTGGGGACTCCGTGCCCAACCATACAGATCTAGTCTGAATCAGTCCGTCTCCAAAAGGAGCGATTCAAAATCGATAACACCAGCCACTCGAAAGACCAGGTGGTGGAGCTGATTCAGCAAATGGACCGCCACAGCTCCTCCTCTGTGGATTCATTGGCGAAGATTGCGCGGTTCGCCAAGGAGTTGGAAGAGAACATGAAGTTTCTCGCCAAGTGCGAAGGGTTTGTTACGCTGCTCTTGGTGGCTCTCGGCAGCGGCGGCAATGCTGGCGACTGAGGTCATGGGAGCAACAACATTCACATTCTCGAGCAAATCGTCAGGATCATTAATTTTCTGATTGGACAAATCCAAGAGAATGATGAATTGATGTTGAAGAAGAGCGGCGCCGATGCTAAGATTGCTTGGCTTCTCTACTGCTTAGTGGCGGAGCAAGTCGGGTTCTAGTCGGGAAGGACCGGAAGAGGCGGTGAGAACCCAGAGTTGTTGTTACTATAGTTGTTGTTGTTGTTGAACACTGGGATTGGGATTATGGTAATGGGTGTTGATTCAGCAGAGGTGAAATGCTGTGGATTGATGGTAATGGTTGGAATTGCAGAGGTGATCGGGATTGGGAGAGGGGAAGAGAGATGGGTGCCCATGTCCATAATGGGAGAGAGAGAGAGAGAGAGAGAACACGCTAGGTGCCTAGAGAGAGAAAGCCGGGTGCTCAGAGTAAAAAATTGGAAAGACCATATTATCCCTCAAATTAACGGCGTCATTGACGTCGTGCCTACATAGTGGGTCGGGCTCGAGAGTCTGTGTACCAAAAGGCTTGGTTTGGAACTTTATGTATGAAAATTATTAGTGGCCTTTACTTGGTGTACTGTTTGCAAAATTTTCCCAAAAAAAATTGGAATATTGCATATAAATCCAATTTTTCAAGAGACTACGTGAGGAAAATGAAAAAATAAAAACGAAGAGAAAGATGAAAATGAATTAATTACTGGTGGTAGGCCCTCTCCATCATCTCCATTTCTCTGCTTTACTCTGCTCTCAGCTCCCAACTCTCGACGCACCCATCCAACAATTCGACTCATCTCCTCCCATGTTCATCACCAATTAATTAACACTATATATCTCTCCCTCACCACATCCTTTTCAATTTCAACCAACTGCTCTGCATTTTAAACCAACCAACTCAATCTCATAATTAATTTTGCATTCAACATATACAATCGCAGCACATATTATTTCTCCGTAGACTTTGGTCCTATTTCGCTTCAAGATGAAGGCTTTTCAGAAAATTTAATGGAAATGTTTTAATTTGTTCGTTTCAGCCTTTAATCGTGGTTCTCTGGCATTGAGCGTTGATAAAAGATGACACAGGACCAAACAATTATCACCACTCTAGAACAAAGAAAACACCCAAAAACACTCGAAATCAACATCAATTAAAAGCCAAACTCGAAGCCTCACCTTCAACCCCTTCAAATCAACCACTCGAATCCCAAACTCGGACACCCCTAAGACACGGACACCCAAATCAATTCAAAGACAACCAAAAACACATAAAAAGTTAAAAACCGAGCCCAGAACAACCCAGGCGCGTTCACAGCTGAAAATTAGGGGAGAGAATTACCGGATTCAATCGGATTCACACGGCGACGACAACCGATCTCTCTCTCTTGATCAAGGTTTCAAATTTCGGTTTCGGTTTCGATTTCAGTACTTCAAATTTATGGAAATTTCGGAGAAAGTTTCGATTTCGGTGGAAATTTCGGTTAAAAATAAAGAAATCAAATTAATTACATTTATAAAATAATATTTTTGAATGAAACTTTTACATAGACTAAACTAACTTATAATAAACCTATTTACAATGTAAAATCTCTAAAATTATACATTTATAATATAATTATGATATTTTATATGGACGAGTAATTAACTAGTACTGTAGTATGTTGCTAAACTACTGTTTTTATCTATGTGTATTGATAATGTGTTGTATATTGATAATGTAAATATTGTTTAAGTAAACCCTAATTTGTGTTTGGCTCAAACTCTAGGTTACTTGACCTAATGGTAATAGGGTTAAATTAGAAGGATCTAGATTCCTATTCAATGTACAATTACTTTTCTTGTATGATTGAGATTATATACATTGTAATCCTCTATATAAAGAGACCCTTATTATCAATGAGAATACACAAATCCTGAAAACCCTAATTTTGTAACCTTCAAAATCCTGCAACCACCGCCCTACATTGTCACGCCCTGAATTTTGAATAAAGGAATTCAAATCCGAAACGCGAGAACAAACAATCACAAGAAGACTCTTAGAAACTTTTTTTTTCAAATAAGCTAAGCAACAAACAAACTGAACTCACAATGTCAATATCGACTCGTTCTTTAGAGTCACATACTACATTACAATAGTGTACAATTTAAACTGAATATCAATTCAACGTGTAACCACTCTCACCAACTCACTACACAGCGGAAGACTACAAGTATAAGCGCCCTTCGACACCCACATGACGGAAAGTCCACCTCAGCTTCGATAACGATCACCCGAAATTCTAACCTGCACAATAAACCCTACACCATAGAATAGTGCACCGGGAATGAACAAAACAAACCCGGTAAGCTTTTCATCCCGTATGAGTAAGCTCAAATAAAGTGACTCACGTCACGCATGCTTATAATCTCTCAATTCGTGAGATGAATTAAAGCAACAATATTTGATTTCACAAAACACAACCAAACATCAAGTTCATATCATATCAACTCCACGACAAATCACACTCACTTCCCCTCAACATAAAGCATTTGTCAAACAATGACCTCACAACTCACTACAAGTCTCAAACCACAACCGCACTTACAATTGAACCAAGTAAAATCAGTAATCCCTACATGGAAACTTAGTTCAGGAGATCACATTAAAAACAAATAATAGAAATCATATAAATCCCTGCATGGAGTTTAGTTCAGGAATTTACATTAAAACAAACAATACAAAAAGTGGTAATCTCTGCATATCACTTAGTTCAGGAGATTACATAAAAACAAATAATAGAAATCATATAAATCCCTGCATGGAGTTTAGTTCAGGAATTTACATTAAAACAAACAATTAGGAAGAAAAGGAAAATAAATGAAGAAGTCAAACAACTCACACTAAAGTCAATAATCACCTATAGACTCCGAACTAAAGTCGATAGTCGATGTTCACCCATCGACTCAGACTAAAGTAGATGATCACCCATCAACTCTCAATAAATCATCTCACAACAACCCACTGCATCGTAACCTGCCCCCTTGACCAAGGTACAAGCATCCGATAACTGAACCGTAACCTGTCCCCTTGACCAAGGTGCAAGCATCCGATGACTTACACCCTAACTGTATCGTAACCCGCCCCCTTGACCAAGGTACAAGCATCCGATAACTGTATCGTAACCTGCCCCCTTGACCAAAATGCAAGCATCCGATGACTTAACAACAAGTTACAACTGTAACCATCGGACTTCGGACCACCTGGCCCTTAGAACAAAACCCCCCCTTAACAGGTTACACTGTAACCGTCGGACTTCGGACCACCTGGCCCTTAGAACAACCTTTTAAGGAAATCCCACACGATTCACAATGTCACACCACATTTCCAATTCACTCTTTCAACAATACAAACATCAAACATAAACATATCACAACGCCACACCATCCATACATATATATATATTCCACGTAAATATATATATACGTAGTCATTCACGCAGGAATGACCACTAATACCAACTATAGTTTTATAAGTTAATCCTCTCGAAAATCATTTTATAACAAAACATTGTTTTAACCTTCCCATGAACCGTTGTCGATCAAGTTCATATATTTTAAAACAAATCATTTATTTTGATAAATACGATTTTGCATATTAACAATTAAATCTACTAAATTAAACATAACTAAATTATCGATCGAAACACCGTGAGATTTACTCACCTCTAATCCAGCTGCGTCTTCTATACAGCTCAAAATCACAATCACAACGACGCCCACACAAAACCGTCAATCACCTAAACAAATACGATCTTAACTTAGCAATTGATTCATAACACACTTCAACAAAGATCCAACGGTCAGATTCTCACGGATCACCCTTGGGATCATCCTATCAAAATTATACAAAGATCCAAAGGTGGGATCCTCGCGGATTGCAAACCGAAGATAACGCATAAAACCGAAACCCTAGCATGCATAAACTTTCTCCAAAATAACCTTATAATATATCAAAACGACCGTATCGATGCGTACATGAATAATATGAAAACAGAATACAAAATTAAGGCCGGACCCGCCTCCACAAGCGACGGGTCAGCAGGCGGTCAACGGCAGTGGTCAACGCCGAGTCAACCACCTCCGATGCAAAAGTCGTCAACTACAAACATGTTCAAAATGAAGAGATGATCGACTTTCATACCTGGAGCTAAGCGAGATTCAGTTTAGATCGTCCTAGATCAAGCCTGGAATTTAGATTAATCTCGTGCGTCTGATCAGATTCCAGAACTAATCAGGACCATAGAAAAAGTCAAACCTTGATCTAGCGCTCTACACCCCAAATCGTGATGCAAGGCCTATATGGGGATGATCAGGAGGAGGAAGACAACCCAAAACCGGGGAGGATCGGCCCGTGCAACGCCGGCGTGGAGGAGAACCGTCCGGGTCGGGTTTGGGGCTCGGTGGAGGGCTTCGATCCAGCCCTGGAGGCTGCGACGGGACAAGGCGACGCCACAGGGCGTCTGGGCGGCTCGCGGCGAACGGGAAAAGCGCCGGGTCGTGGCCGGAGGATGCCTGACGGCGCCGCTGGCGTCGGGTCGGGTCGACTGGGTCGGCTGCGTGGGAGAGGAGAGAGAACGGAGAAAATCTGGGGGAGAAAATGAGAAAATGGGAAATTTTGGGATTTAATGAAAAATCCCGAAATTTCTCATATTTATAGAAATTTCCCAAATTTTCAATCGCTCAAAACTTTTTCATACGGACTCCGATTTCCGCGTTCCACATGTCCACGAACTCGTATCGACGCGCTCTACAACTTTCGTGAAGGAAGTTTCCACAAAATCCTTACATATAAAAAGTCAACTTCGTAACCCCCCCAAAATGTGCATTTCGAATAATTATTCGTCCGAAACTAATTCCACTCCACCCTCGAACCACGAACTCGTACAAACGAACACTTTATTAATCCCAAGAAATATTTAGGAATTAATAACAAATTTCCGGGGTCTTACATACATATCGAAGCCCTAATCCCAAGGAGCCCAGAACCGGCGGTGGAACCACCGGAACAGGCCGGAATTGACCCGAACCGGCCCCTGCCTTGAGCCTGCCCTGTGCCTGCCCCCTGTAAGCCCTGCCAAAAGTTGTCGAGCAGCTGCCGAGATCTGCCGAGCCCTGTGCCTGCATCTGCCGAGACCTGTCGACAGCCCCAGCAAGCCCTGCCGAAAGCTGCCGAGCAGCTGCTGAGATCTGCAAAGCCCTGCGCACCCAAGTGCCTGCCCCTATCGACATCTGCCGAAAGCTTCGCACAGCACCTACCGAGCACCTGTCGAGACCTGCGCACCCATGTGCCTGCCCCTGTCGACATCTGCTGAAAGCTTCGCCTGCCCCTGTCGACATCTGCTGAAAGCTTCGCCTGCCCCTGTCGACATCTGCCGATAGATCCCCTGCACGCCCTCGACAGCTGCCTGCAGCCTGTCGACAGCCCTGCCTAGCATCTGCATCAGCCCTGCAACAGCTCCGCACAAGCCCTGCAAGGATCTGCCATCTCCGCCTGCAGCCACCACAAGCTCAGCTTCAGCCACCGGCGACCACCGTTCGACCACCACTTTTTCCGGCGACTTCCGGCGAAGTTTTCCAATCATCTACATTAACTTTTCCGGTCAAATTTTCCGGCCACTTTTCAAGGTAAACTTTACTAAAAGTTCTCGTTTTTTGAAGTTTTTCAATTTCTTCTTCTTTTTCTCGAGGACTTCCAATATCCCTTCTTCTACCCCCCTTTCTTCTTCATAGAGGAGACCAAAAGTCGAACTGTGGGAGTTCGTGCTCACTCCAAGTTTGGAGCTTGTAGAGTCCTCCAAACTTAGAGTTTGTAGAGAATTTATGATCGACCGCTTACATCATTGTTTCGATCTAATCTAATCCCTCTTGGAATCAAATTTCTTGGAAGCGACTACGCTCTGAAATTCCTAATTTCTTAGTAGCGACTACGCTCAGAAATTTTATAGTTTTTTGTGGTAGCCCTTTTCGCTCCAAAACTAACCCTATTTTCTTGTTGTTTTCAGGATGAGTAACTTGAACAAGTTAAGCTTCGCTCCACTAGAGACAACAGGCGCAGGATACCACAAGTGGGTCCGTGATGTGCACCAGCATCTGAAGGCTAATGGGATCCTGAGTACGATCTAAGAGCCAAGTCAGGACGTGCTTACTCCTCAACAAGTTGTTGCTTTTGAAGCAAATAGAGCTACGAGAGATGCTAATGAAGCAAAAGCCATCATTCTCATGACAAGGCACATGAATGACGCGCTCCAAAATGAGTACCTCAATGAGGAAGACCCAAGAAAACTATGGGTAGAACTCGAGCAGCGTTTTGGCAATGTCTGTGATTCCCTGCTTCCAGACTTAGAAGTGAGATGGCATAGCCTTCGCTTCTGTGATTTCAAGTCTGTACTTGACTACAATTTGGAAGCACTTTGTATCAAATCTATGATGGAATTCTGTGGACAGAAAATCACTGATACGATGTTGATCGAGAAAACTCTCTCTACCTTCCCCGTCTCTGTATTGATGATAGCCAAAAACTATCAAATTGATGTCAATGCTAGACGCATCACAAGATTTCATGAGTTTATTGGTGCCATGAACGTAGCTGAAAAGCACGACAACATACTTGTGAAGAACTATAACTCTAGACCCGTGGGAACCAAGTCAAATCCGGAGTCTAATTATAGTTGCGCCTCTAAGTGAGGTCGAAAGGAGCAAAACCCTAAGGATAGGGATAATTTTCGCCCTAAAGAGGAAGGAAACCGCCAAGATAGGCGTGCACGAAACCATGGTAGTAAACGTGTGAGGAGAGAGAGAGGCCAAGCCTCTGACCATGGTGGTGACGCCACCAATTGGAAAAGGCATCCCCAAAGCGCTTCTAAAGTGCCTTGATCAAGGGAACCTGACCATAATGATGCTTGTCTTCAGTGTGGAGCATCCAGACATTGGGCTAAAGCATGTAATGCACCCCAAAATGTTGCTAATGCGTACAAGACGTATCGTGAAGCAAGGGAAGCAAATTACATGGAACAAGAAGATCAAGATGGCGATCTCGATCTAAGGGTGGAAGACTACAAGGATCAAGACCCAGAAACTGGCGTTTTTGATTAAGTCTTTTTATTTTCCAAGAGATGTAGGCAATTGCCATATTATTTTTGTAGTAGATGCCAATGGTATTAGTCTCTCTTCAAAGTAGGCATACTCAATGTGAGTGTGATGTCTAGGAAGGTTTTGAGATAAGTGGTACTTTAGTGAGCTTTGCTCCACCGACATCTCTCTACTCACCTGGTCACATTTGCATTGGAATTACCGAAAGGAGTTAGACGACTACCATTGTTTTGTATTAGCAAGTTTATTGGATTAGATTTTCTTTGGTCAAAGAGACAATGATGTAACTCCGTTGGCTTATGAATAAAATTCAAGTTCTTTTCATTATGACTCCATTTTGATTCTGAGCATATGACTTTGTGACTACGATGGCTGGGCCATTATATTAATTCAAGGACATGGAATAGCCCAAGTTCCCCTTGCCAAATGGCATCTTGATTACTCTCACAGAAGCTCTCTACGCTCATAGGGCAAATCACACCTATGAATAGCCAACGGATTCCATGTGAAAACGCATGTAGAGAACGGAAATGAGTTCCTTTGCAATACCTCTAAAGATTGTGAACAAATGCGCATCTTAGAAAAGTTTATGTGTCTCTCTTGTGGACTCTATGTCACTATTTGAGCTATTAAATCCAATAAAGTTATGAGAGAAGATCTCTTGGATTTAGACACATATTGGCTTTATCACGACAAGATAGACCATCCTAGTCATGATATGATGATCCGTCTACTGAAGACTGCACACGGACATCCATCATTTTGAGCAAAACGAAGCAAGAATCTGATGACGCCATAAATGGCGCCAACCATGAGCATGACGCCATGGTTGTTCCTCCTAGTGGCCATGACGCCATACATGCTAATTTCCATGGCTCCAACGCCATGATGAGAGATGTAGTCACTCATTTTGCTTCTAATAGCGTTACAGACGCTCAGGCCCAACCAAAAACCTCATTGGTTGCTTCTAAGGCCCCTCGCTCATTTGACAAAGCCTGTTCCTTCGGGAAATTAGGACTAAGACCGTCTTATGCAAAAGATATGAAAATACTCATTTTGTTCCTACATCGAATCCATGGGGATTCTGTGGACTAGTTTAACCAACTTGTGGACCTTTAAATATCTCATGATGTTGGTTGACACGCAAACACGCTGGTTACATTGTCCACCTATAAATGCTACTTATGCTACACTCCTAGCACATATCATATGACAACAGGCTCACTCCCCGGATCATCCTATTCTGTCAATTGAACTTGACGATGCTAGCGAGTTTACATCGAAGACTTTCGATGGTATTGCATTGGGACTAATGTTGGACATTATATTCCCATAAACACACCTAATTGGTCTTGCGAAAACGATTACGATGATAGTACGGACATTGGTAATGCGCACCAAATCTCCCTACATCCGCTTGGGGTGATGCAATATCGCATGCAAATATGCTAATTAGTCTACGACCCACCGCCACTCAATCTACCTCTGCGTTACAGCTAATGACTGGGTATAAGAATTGTACTTACAAATATTTGAGTGTGCCATTTATGTGCCAATTGCACAGCCACAACGCTATATAATGGGTCCTTACAGACGAATAGGCAACTACATTGGATTTTCCACTCCAACAATCGTCCACCACTTAATGCCCTTGCTAGGCGATCTCTTTACCGCTAGATTTGCAGGTTTCACTTTGATGCGACAGTCTTCCCGTCGTTCGGGGGAGATAAGAACACAGATGTTCAGCAGGAACGACAGGAATTTTCGTAGTCTGTCCCCAATATGTATCATCTCGATCCCTTCTAAAGTGATGAGATCACACATTTGCTGCAAATATGCCTGCGAGGAAGTACGTCCCTACTAGAGGACGTAACGCCACCCTACATGGAGGTAGGTATGGCGCCAAAGCCAAAGAGAGTGGCACTTTGGTGTTATAGGCCATGGCCCAAACTAGGATGCGTGGAAGGCCCGTGGGTTCGAATGATACTTTGGCACAGACCAATCCTTGGATCATCAACACTCAAAATCTGTCTCATGAGTATCTTCCGGGTTATGGTTATCGTTGGGGAATGCCTCAACGTCAGAACCTATTCCTGAGAATATAGAGCTCTATGAAACTTACACTAGTGTACATGAGACGTGGGAAAGAAACTCCATCATAATTGATGATGTAGTTGCGCATGAGTTTGTTGAGTCCGATGATATCGAACCACACTCCGTTGATGAATGAATGCCAACGTAGAGAAATTTGGCCTAAATGGAAAGATGCGATCCAAGTTAAGTTGGATTCTCTAACGAAGAGGAAGGTTTTTGAGCTAGTGACCCCAACACCTCCTAACATAAAACCTATTGACTAATGGGTCTTCGTTAGAAAGCGTGATGAGAAAGAGAGATGACAATCTAGCCTTATGGCGCAAGGCTTCTCACAAAACACCCTGGAATTGACTACGATGAGACATATTCTCTCATAATGGATGTCATTGCACTCCACTACCCAATCAGTTTGGTAGTATTCGAATAACTGATCATGCAGCTTACAAATGTGGTCACTACGTATCTCCATAGGGATCTAGATACGGAATATACATGAAGGTTCATGTTGAACTTTATTTACCCAAGTCAAGTGACTCTAGACCACAGAGTGCGTTTACAAAGAGGTTGAAACGCTCGCTAAAATCACTACTTGATTGGGAAGGGATATTCCCACGCATTTCCATAACAAGTTTCGAATTCTATCGCGGTTCATGTTGGACATGATCTTCATTGGATGCCCTTAAAGAGTTAAGGGAAACCGCTGAACACTTGAAATCCCAGTTTGAGATAAAGGATTTTGGGAGAACATGATTATGTCTCGGTTTGGAACTTGAGCATCGTGTTGATTGATGCTTAGGCATTTTGACAAGGTCAAACCTTTCAAGCACCCCCATGATCATTCGTAGTCTTGATCCTGAAAATGATCCTCTTTGTCTGAAGGATGATGACGAAGATGCGCTTGAGGCAGAAGTGTCTTACATGAAGTACAATAGGCACATTATTGTACTTACCCCAACGCACAAGACCGGGCATCTCATATGTTGTGAACTTGTTAGCTAGATATAGCTCTGCGCCAACGAGACGTCATTGGATTGGTGTAAAAGATATCTTTTGATACTAAAGATGTACGACTGATATGGGCATGCTTTATCCCTACAGACAGAGAGATGATGGATTCGGACCCATCACACACTAGGAACGCCGCCAACACTGGCCTGCTTCCTCTATCCCCATCCCAAAACGACATGTGTTTTGGAAGGTTTTGCTGATGTTGGGTATCTCTCTGACCCACATAAAGGTCATTCCTAAACTAGTTAAGTGTTCACCATAAGAAAAGACCCTGATATCTTGGAGGTCTACATAATAGACCTTAGTCGCTACCTCTTCGAACCATGCAGAGATTATTTCTCTTCACGAAGTGGTTCGTGAATGTTTATGGATTGGATCCATAATTATGCATGTTCGAACAATTATGGTTTGAAGTCTAACACAGATGAGCCTACGAGCATTTAGAATAATGCTGCTTGCTTTGAACAAATGAAACAAAGGCTACATCAAAAGCGACAACACCAAGCATAATCAGCAACAACAGATTCTCCTCAAAGATCAAAGTGAACTAGGTTCAATCTGAGGACAGTATGGCAGACTTGCTTACTAAGTCATTGCCTAAATTCCACTTTCGAGAAACATGTTGGTAGCATCGTTTGCGGAAGTTATCCGAACTCTAATTACCGCAGTCATCAAGGGGAGATGCAGACATCAGGGGGAGGTGTCTACATGTATGGTCTCGAAACATGAAGGGTGTGTTGTGCTCTTTTTCCCCTTCGACTGAGGTTATTTTGTCCCACTGGGTTTTTGTTACTCGGCAAGGTTTTTAATGAGGCAACGAGAGAAGCACCGCGTTTGGGCAACACAATGGGGAGTGTTCAAGTAAACCCTAATTTGTGTTTAGCCCAAACTCTAGGTTACTTGACCTAGTAGTAATAGGGTTAAATGAGAAGGATCTAGATTCGTATTCAATGTACGATTACTTTCCTTGTATGATTGAGATTCTATACATTGTAATCCTCTATATAAATAGGCCCCTATTATCAATGAGAATACACAGCGAATTTCTCTCAATTTCTGATTCCCTAAAACGAATATGATTTACTTTTTTTAATAATTAGAAAATTACAAGGGGGTGGGGCAGGGCACGTAAAACTAAAACCCTGTGAATGAAAATGAACAAGTACAACAAAAGGAATATAAAAGCTACTATGATGTGGTTCGATCTAGCTGGTTGAACTGCTTTCATTTAGGATCATACAATATTGCTCCCAAGTACATGAATTTTGGAAATGATTTTCGTACTTCATCACATGGTTATTGTATGTGTACGTGTTGTTCCCTTTCCACATGCAATCCATATATCAGATATTGTGGAATTACCTAATATGATGTTACAGTGTATGAAGCATACAATATTTGAGATGAAGCAAAAAGGAAATCATGTTATGGTTGGAGCATTTAACTTTGTAGCAGATAAAAACAAAAAGGTTTTTTGTTGTATTCAACTTGATTGCAAAAAAAAAAAAAAAATCAAAATTTTGTTCAAGTAAACCCTAATTTGTGTTTGGCCCAAACTCTACGTTACTTGACCTAGTGGTAATAGGGTTAAATTAGAAGGATCTAGATTCCTATTTAATGTAGGATTACTTTCCTTGTATGATTAAGATCGATTCTATGCATTGTAATCCTCTATATAAAGAGGCCCCTATTATCAATGAGAATACACAGCAATTTCCTCTCAATTTCGTTTCTCTAAAACACGTTATCAGCACGAAGCCCTAACCCTGAAACAAATAGTCAAACCCTAAATTGAAATATAAAAACTTGAAGCCTTTTCTGTCTCCGTGTCACACCTTAGAGCCCTCAACCCCAAGAATCCAGAACTGGTGGCAGAACTACCATAACCGGCCGGAAACCAACCGAACCGGCCACAGAAAGCTCCAAAGCACCTGCAGCAAATATTTCATCGGTTCACCATCTTTCTGAACTCCAATTGAAACCATATTTTGCTAGACGTAGCTGTGATGCCCCGAAAATTCGTATTTATTTTCTGAGGATTTTCCGAAATCTAAATTATGGTCATTGGACTGTTTCGTGGCTCGTGGATGGAGCGGAAGTGTTTCGGATGAATTTTTATTCGGAAAGTATGGTTTTAGGGGGGTTGTCAAAGGTTGACTTTTTATACGTTGGGATTCTCTGAAAACTTCCTTCACGAAAGTTGTAGAGCGCGTTGATACGAGTTCGTGGATATATAGAACGAAAGAATTGGAGTTCGTATGAGAAATTTATGGCCATTGGAAGTAATTTCCATTTTGGTATAAACAGAAGTTTCCCAAGTTGGAAACTTACTATTTTCATTTGGTTTCCTTTTCCGGAAACTCACTTCCTCTCTCTTCTCTCTCGGCTGCACCTTCAGAATCAAAGAAACCCGTCTGACC
Organism: Rosa x damascena; assembly: GCA_001662545.1. Lineage (NCBI taxonomy): Eukaryota > Viridiplantae > Streptophyta > Magnoliopsida > Rosales > Rosaceae > Rosa > Rosa x damascena. Next base: position 19,451 of record LYNE01005186.1, read on the forward strand.
CGACCCGAACCCGGAAAATCCGACCCTACTTTTCCGGCAAACTGCGGCGGTCTCCGGTGACGAAACTTTCCAGATAGGATCGTCTCCTCCGTCTGGTCGTCCCTCTGGTGTCCTCTAGCATCGATTCTCCTCTACGGCGGCGCTGTAAGGCGATAAGTTTGAGGATTTCGGACCCGGTCGGAAATCCTTGTTCCGACATCAACGAGGCTTCAAGTCTTCTTGGTTGAGCTCAGAGCAGCCTCCTTAATTGATCCTTGGTGGTTGTTTGGATCGATTCACGTGAAACTTGGTTCAACTCAGTCTGGATTACTGTTCACGGCCTTCAGAGCAGCCTCCTTGATCGATCCTTGGTGGTTGTTTAGATCGATTCACGTGAAACTTGGTTCAACTCAATCTGGATTACTGTTCACGGCTTGATAGAAACTTGGTTCACCTCAGCCTCCTTTATGCTTGTTTTCTGACTTCGAGCTAGTTATGAAAGTTCACAAGCATGCTTAGATGAAGAACTTTGATGTTGGGAGTTTTATGAAATATTGAGTTTTGGCCATTCCGGCCGTGTTCCGGCCACTTAAGGAACTGTTTTTGGTATTATATATGTTCTACTCGTTGATACGAGCGTTTTGATATATAATATGCAAATTTTGGAGTTCGTATGGAATTGTTATGATTTTTGCCGTTTCATATCGGTGAAATTATTCGTTCCGTGAGGATTCGAGCGTCCGATCGACTTGTGGTTTGGTCACATCGATCGTAGATGTATTCTGGAGACATTGGGTGGTCTCGGATGTGGTTTTGCCTCAATTGGCGCCATTTTGGGGATTTTAGTTCAAAACAGGGGTTTCGAACTTAAATCAAATGTGAATCGTTACTGATTTGAGATCATTGGTGAATAGGTGCTTCTAAAAGGTGAATTGGACAAGTTGTTGGTGAGAGTGTTAGTTCGGTTCTGTATAGAAGACGCAGCGGGAGTTTCGAGGTGAGTAATCTCACGAAGTTCATTCACGAACAGGAATACCCTTATTGTTTTGAGAGTTATTTATTAAATGCAAACTATAGTTGGTATTAGTAGGCATTCCTGAGCGGATGACTACATATAGATATATATTTACGTGAAATATATATGTTTTGGTGGTTTGTGGATTTATAAAAACAATATGCACGAAATGATGCTTTTTATTGTTTTGGGGTGTGGCTTTTGGAAAACAAATGATTATGGAAATGATTGATTTCGATTTGTTTTGAAAAGTGTTGAGATTTGAGAAAAACGTTGAGATTTGGGTATGAAAACAATATGCATGAATTGATGCTCCTTATTGTTTTGTGTTATGGCTTTTCGGAAAACAATGATTATGGAAATGTGATTTCGATTGTTTTCAAAAGCGTTGCTATTTGTGTAACATTTTGGGTCCAGTGTGACTCCTTTAATGTTTTGCTCCAAGTGTGGGGTAACGGGAATTGGTTATTGACAACTCATGACATTACGTATTTTTAGGGAACAAGGTGTGAGTTGCTTCCTTATTAATGATTTTTAAGGGGACAAGGTGTGAGTTGTTTTCCTTATTAACGTTTTGATAGAAATCAAGGTGTGAGTTGCTTTCTATGGTACGCTTATGGTACAATTGATATAATTCAAGGTGTGAGTTTTTTTCTATGTTTTATTGATAGAAATCAAGGTGTGAGTTGCTTTCTATGGTACGATTATGGTACATTTGATAGGAAACAAGGTTTGAGTTGTTTTCTATGTTTTACTGATAGAAATCAAGGAGTGAGTTGCTTTCTATGTTTTATTGATAGAATTCAAGTGTGAGTTGTTTTCTATGTTTTGTTTTAAAAGGAAACAAGGTGTGAGTTGCTTTCTTTTATTTCGATTTGGAAGGAAATTAAAGTGTGAGTTATTCTCCCTTATTTCGTGTTTTAAGGAATCAAAGAGTGAGTTGTTTTCCTTGTTTTGGCGTGAGTTGTGCATGTGTGTTTTGAGTTACTCATACGGGCTTGCAAAAGCTTACCGGATTTGTTGTGTGGCAACCCGGTACACTATTCAAATGGTGTAGGGGTTAATCCTACAGGTTAGGATAATCAGGGCTGAAGCTGAGGTAGCACCTTTGTAGCTTTACGGTAGGAAGCCATTTTTGTAACTT
>LYNE01005187.1:0-16624 GCA_001662545.1 Rosa x damascena
AGTCAATAATGCATTATTATCAGCTGGCCTCAGAATCATACAATAAAGTACAGGATGAAGATATATATAAACCTCAACCTATATAACTTGCTTTACACCCAGAGGCATAAAAAGTTTCCACCCAGAAAAGTTGAACTCAGTTTAGATGACAAAAAAAAAATACCTCAACCTATCTAACTGGGGAATTGACTACTATCAGAAACTTCGGAATCACAAGGTTGTGGAAATACTCTATTTGTTAATTATGAAGGTGAAGTTGCATAAGATTGTAGCTAGGTTTCACCGTTTCAGCAACAACTGCTTAATTAATTACAATTGATATCTGCAAAACCTAACGCTGCTCAACAACATTCCTTTTACCAAAAGAGCTTAAACTTTCAAAAAAAAAAAAGCTTAAACTTTCATTATTTTGCTTAATTGTTCTACTTTAATGAAAAGATCTAGAAGGACAAATTCAGTCATATTAGAACCGCAATTGAATTTTAATTAATGGATAGTACCTGTGGGTATCTCATACACTCATTTACAACTATTTGAACAAAAAATTACAATTATTTGAACCAAAATTACAACATTAAGAACAAAAGTTACCATATTCATTTACACTATTTACATATAGTTAAACAAAAATTACAACATGGACAACGAATTTGTTCAAAAACTTGTAACAATGTCGTAAGAGGTGTAATTACCATTATTAGAACTAAGATTACAACAAAAATTACAATATTGACAACGAATTTGTTCAAAAACTTGTAACAATGTCGTAAAAGGTGTAATTACCATTATTAGAACTAAGATTACACAAAATAAGACTCAACATTACCACTCTGACAACAAATTTGTTGTCACTTTTGTAAATGTGGGTATGAGATACCCACAAGTACACTAGAATTTTCCTTTTAACTAGCAATACCAGAAGCTAGCATTTCATACGTACTAAACAAGTACTTTCTTTGTTCATAATAAATTAAGACCCTAGGAACATTGAGAAGGAGCAAAACACCATTGAGAACTTGGCTTCAGTCAAAAAAGTCAGCACAATATTTCATCAGATACACAAGCGGGTAAATCAATATTGAAGAAGTTCGCAACAAATGTATTGGGGGTTCGAATTCAAATACCCTCTGACGCCCAATTCAATACTTTAATTGTGTGTCCGCATTGCAGACTTCCACTCCTCACATGGATACTCATAACATCAATCCGACTCGTAAGCACCCAAAATCACAACAAATTGAAAAAGAAATTATCACTTGTAATAAAGAAATAGCTCTTACCTAATTAGTGGGGAGCTTCCGAGCTAGGTAGCTGATCGAAAGAAAGAACGAACCAAGAAGGCATTCGTCTGCACTTAAACCTGCACCTATTGATCTTTTGCATTCAAGTAATGATACTTGGCAGAAACCACTCTAGGATCGAAGAGGTGCAGGTGCAAATGCAGATAAATGAAACCATCTTTGGCTATCAAATCAAAATAATATCACCAATCCAATCCCCTCTAATCTGCAAAACCCTGAAAAGACAGAGAATTGCTTTGCTCAATTTAATGCGTCTTTGAGATTGAAATATATATAGGCCAACACACACAGAGGCTATGCTTTTCTATTTTTGTATATGAGAGGAAGAGAAAATTGCAAGTGAAAATAGAGATGATGAAAGTGAAATATGCTGCACTATTTTGTGTGCTAAATTAAATATGCTCCTGGCTGGAAAGCTAATTAATTAAGCTAGGGTTGAAACACAAACAGAGAGGGTCAAGTACGTAGCAGAAGAGTCGAGACCACTGACCACGTGACGGAAAGGGCGGAGGCACGTGGGGATTGAGTCCTCGGCCAATGGTGTTGGAGTAAGAACTGGACGTCCTCATGCCTGTCCACCCCAACCCTCGTGGTTGAAAGTAAAATGACGAAGGGGGTTTTGATCACGTGGGCTTTTTCAACTATTCAAGAACAAGGACCACTCCGCCCCTTCCCCCTCCCCCATCTGTGACTCTCCACGACTCCCGAGCTCCAGTTATACCTTCATTCTCATTAGCATCATTTGTTAGCTTTTCACCCTCAATAAGTTGTTTTAGGGTTTGATGGACAATGAGTCAGGACTTCGCTCAGATAGGGAAACGGGATCTCGAGTTATATATGAGTTCATTTTTTGCCGTTTTAAGTGTAAAACATGTAATTTATGAACTATGCAATATTGAAGAAAACTCATGCATAAAGACATACAATGCAAACGAAGGCAAGCGAAATGCGACTTGCTTTACTCAGCAATGCACTCATCCATTTAGGGTTTAGTGTTTATGGTTTGCTGGAGATGGAGTCGAGACTTTGTCAAATCGGGATACGAGATCTCGGGTCAGTGAGTTACTTATTATGAGTTCATATTTTCTGTTTAAGTCCAAAATGCGTAGTTTTTCTAATTGACTATCGACTATTTCAGAGAAAAACTCATCCATGTGGACACGGATACAGATTAACACAAGCGAAATGCAATTGGCATCCCTCAACAACATCTTTTATACCCTCTACCTTGCTCAAATGATTTAGAATAAAAAAATTTACCCACCTTGAACTTTATACCTAAAATCATTTGTGCCCCTAAACTTCTAATATAACAACTTGTGCCCTTGTACTCTCCAATGTGATTGATTATAGATTTATAGCCAATCCTTAACTAATCTATCAATTTCTTCATATAGTGCTACCCACTAAAACTAAATTTTGACCTTCAATCATGCAAGAAACACACATTTTACATATCTGAAACTAAAAACTAACCCTAAGTAGACTCTCATCATCACCAATTTATGAAGAAATTAATGAATTAATTTACTAATGGCTTTGGTTCATCATATTGGAGAGTATAAGGACATATCTGATCAAATTAAAAGTTTGGGGACACAAATAATTTTAGGTGTAAAATTCATGATAGTAAAATGATTTTAGCTCAATGATTTATTTTCATTTTTTTTAACAAATTAAGAGTAAACTGTTCATGAAATGTTAAAACAAACTAAAACATGAAACATTGTGTTGCTACATGGACGGACTTCTTTCAGCTGTTGGTGATTTTCACTCTTGTCACAATAATCAGCGAAGTGAAGATGAGACCCCTGCGAACCTGAGATATAGAGTAGAACTACGTGCCTGCAAAACATGAATCATTGGTTGGGACCCCAATATCGTCAAGCCAAAGCCATGCCATGTGGTCACTCCCAACCCAGCAGCTAGCGACTGGTTCGTTCACTGCTAAATCTGCCTGGATTGTGACACTGCCCTGACAAAAGAAACGACACGCAATGCCCCCCAATAATAAAAGAAATTACTAAATTAAGCAATCGGAAAAAGTAGAAGCAGGTGGATGTCAATCATGGACAAGGGTGACGAGTGAGTATCTTCGTTTATTCTATTCGTGCCGGGATGGTGATATACTGATATAGCACTAAGGTCACGAGGATAAAAGATTAATAGACCAAGACCTATCACAAACTTGCAACAAATGGTTATGGGACAGGTCTAGAATCCAAGACGTGTCTGCTCATGAGCTAGTGGCGTGATGCATTGGCGTTAAAATTCCAGAGAGATATTTTTGAAATCTGTAACTATAAACTAGCCACGCATAATGAATTTGAGGGCTAACTAGACCTGAAGATTTTAGGTCCCGTTTCATATGCATAGGGCATGAAATCCTCGGAAATCAATTCCTATGTCTTTTTCGAGGGCGGATAGGAATGCAACAGTTTGGAATTACGTAATAAGATTCTTTTTGTTTTGCAAGGAATTTTCAAAAGAAAAAAGTAAACTAATTGTGGCGGATATACAGATTAGTGAAATCTAAATGTTATGTGATCTATATTCATGAACAATGTGTGTGTAAATAAATACATTGTGGCTACAAAACGGAGATATCTTAATATTGTTTTTGCCGAATTACAAATTTTACCTCACTTTTCACCTTTGGTTGTATGGACAGAGAAACTAACGTTGGACATGGTGCTGGTTGGCGTTCGTTCGGGGTTCGACCCACGCTGCCCTAGTAACCGACACTGAGAGCTTGGTTGACCGACCCTTGGTTAACTAATGTACTCTTGGTGCATTCTGTTTTCCTGAACAACTTCAGCTTCATCACAAAACCCTTTTCCCTTCGCTTCTCTGCTTCTTTCCCTTTTCCAGGTCCTGAACTCAACATATATCTCAATCATCATATCATATAAACGGGGTGGCTGGGGTCTGGAATATGGAAGAAGGAAAATTTGTAATTTGGCCAACTTTGATTAATCAAAGCCTAAAAAAGCTAAACAAAAACAGGAATGAGCAGTAAAAAGGTGAGTACAAAATCACTCGCAGTAAAAGAAAAATCAGATCCTTTTCATATTTTTGGTTAATGGCATCTAGCTACGTAAATGTTATAAAAGCAGAACCTGACCTAGTAGAACCTCTTGGCATGAATCATTGATCGGGACCTGAATCGTCATGCCCTGTAATCATGACTAAGAAAGCCAGAGCAAAGCCAATGCATGTGGTCACAACCACAGAGACTGGTTTATTGCTAAATTTGCTTTTGCTTGGATTGGGACATTACCTGACAAGGCAAAAGATTACCAGGTAAAAACATACTAAATAAAGCAATTCTGAAACATGGAAGATGCCAGAAATGAATAATGGAGGAGTATCTTCCTAATTTTTCCAGGAATGTTGATAGAGCCATGGACGGCCACAAGAAGATAAGAAAGCAAGAGATCTATCACAACCTCCAGTAAATGGTGATGAGACTGATCTAGAATTTGAATGTGTGGTTGTTCACGAGCAAGCTACTTGCTACTGGATTCCGCATACAGATTTGCTGGGCTAGCTAAGGATCCCGTATATTACGGAGCATAATAAACTGTTGACCCTACATGATGTGAACTAATAAAGGATGATGGGGTTGATTTGACAGCACAGTATGATCAAACAAAGCAGAATTCATTCAAATTCAAAAAAATCATTCCCAATATTTCTGCATGCTATCAATTTTTCTAACTTTCAACTTATCCATTGCTCAATCTCTTCTTTTTTTTTTCTTTTTCTCTGGGAAAAGCAAACTCCCAAGAACCTTCAAGGAATATCAATATCAAGAGAAGGATCAGACATGGCTTAGCAAATGTCTCCAGAGGAAAGTGACCAAATAAATCATTCTCTGAGAATTAAGTGACTAATTCAGTTGCTCTACAATATCTAATGAAAACCCGTCCGAGTTAAAAAGAATTGATGAAATTTAAAGCCCCAGCTCATTTCAAAGGAAAGATCGCACATTACCTCATGATTCTGCAGAGATGTCAGTCTGATACAGACATCATTTCATCTACGCTTTCTTCATGAGGAAGATAGTTCATGGATGCACACTGGCTCACACTTTTCTTATACTGCATTGTTATACCAGCGAGTGTCTTAGTTCCAGAATACACCTCATAAAGGGGATTGCCATTTACGTTCCAGCACCCATTATCATAGAGTCTGCACTCCAAGGAAATTTAGTAACAGAAATTCTTCCACATTAATGGAAAATTGTCTGAACATTTCCTAACCAAATGCAGATCCTAAAGCAAGCAGTAAATATTAAATTAAAGAGCCTAATTTGTGTGTTTATGTGTTCGTATATTGAAAAACTTCCCAGTTTGAAGTAAGAGAACTACAGATCCTATAAGCTTGGTGTGGATAATTTCCCAGTGTTGCAAAAAACGGAATATGGCAAATGCTACAGAACAAGCATTTCAATAAATAGAAGTAAAGAAATGGTCACAAACGTTGTTAAGACCAACAACACAAAAATCAGCAATTTCATTAATATTTTGACCGGAAACTACGTATGTACATAGGTTGGGGGAGAATAATGAACTACGCCTACCTAAAAAGAATAACCTTAAACAGTACAACCACCAAATAATTAATGTCTTATCAATCTAGTTCATCAAGTTTGATCTCTTGTTGTTCACCAGTAGACAGAATTTTTACACCGACCATACCCTTTTGCCACTCTGAATCTCCCACCAAGATCAGCCTGTTAGCATTTATTCGTGAAGCACGCTTGAATACCCTGAAATAGAACAAATTTCATGCATGCGACAATAACAAATTAGAAACACGATGATTGATATAGAATTTGCAAACGGCTATAAGATGGCAGTAAATACCATTTGAGTGGTTTGCTCTCCAAGACTAAATCAACACTTTGACCTTTCTCCCTAAGTATGGTGGCAACTGTTGCAGCTGCTCCTTGAAGTCCAGGATCCAGAGCACATACGATGTTCTCTACTTGCAGGCCGAGTTCTGGCAGAAGACCCTTCTCCTTGAGCAACTATAATCGTCATGCCAAAATGTCAAATGAATATAAAGTCAAAGAAAAATGAGACAGACAAATTTAAGGAGCTATTAGACGCCCAGAATGAACATCAATGAACCAAAACAACTTGAAATAAATATCATATGTATGGTCAATAAACTGCAGATTATACCATTAGGCCCACTATAGGATGCAACAATTAATCAAAAATGAACACCAATAACACATCAAAATAGTTCAAAAGGTCATAGACACTGAAGCGCAAAACTTACAACATAAAGGCTCCACACCATCAAGTTCACCAAGATAGTCTAAAAATTCCTTAATTATATGCTTTTCGCTTAAGGAGACACTACTTATAAATATATAATCTCTAGTCATAGTTTCTAGCATGTTATGTTGCCAGACTGAATCAGACACATTGATCATGTAGAATCATGTCTTGTGAAAATTAACAGACATATTTGTTTAAATAATTTCTAGAAAATGTCAAATATCTGGTTAGAGATTGTTGCTGATAAACAAGCATATAGAACAAATATACATCCACAGGTATACCAAATCATACCCACTTTAAGACATTTCAAGAAGTCCTTCCCTTCAAAATGAAAAATGATGCATAACATCACACAAACAAGACTGTCACACGTTTTGCAATCCATACAATCTTGAATCTTCTGTCAACCTCCAAATAGTATATATATATTTTTTCTGGTAGCGTATGTTAATCAGAATGATAGCTATAAGGATTTGACCAACATAAAAAACTTCTGTAACTTTTAAAAGCATACAGAAGTTGGTCAATCCAAAAAATTGTAAAAACATAGCAGCATTTTTTTCCAAAGATAACCATCATATTCTGCTTGGGTGAAAATATTCAAATGTAATTAATAGAAGAAAATCACTTCATCAAGCAAAGAGGGCATACAAGTTTTAACTCACTTCTATTATGACAGCATCACCAAATCCAAAGCCACAAGCAGGAATATCATCGCCGCCAAAAGTAGAGAGCAAGCGGTCATATCGTCCACCACCACAAATGGCTCGCAACTTTCCTCCTCTATCAAAACCCTAGAATATCATTGATCTGTTAGAAACTGTTCATAAACTAGCTAAGAGATCTAAGCTTCAAAACTGAGTAATAAATATGCCTAGAGCAATTGTGTACTGGCTTTTTAATTTTTCTGTTTAAGGCGCGCAAGAGTTTGTTCTTTCAGGTATTCGCAAAAGTGGAGAGTTTTGGTGTTTGCCAGATCAGAGTAGTTTGTTTGACAGGCTTCTAGATGGAACCATGTGTTGCATGGTTGCGTCATCTAGAAGGATTCAAAACTGATCATCAGTTTTGATTGCACAGATCTTCAGTTACACAAATCTCTCTAACAATAACCACTCATATTCAAGTGTTATATAAGATAACAATGCTTGTAACAGTTTTGCTCTAATTGATAATTGTACAAGTAGGCAGTAAGATATTGTCTTCAAACTTCATCCTCATGACTATACTGATGCCCAAAATTGAAATGCAGTAACAAATATGATACCACGGGCATTATCTATACTCACAAAGGTATAAAGCAGACTATAAAAGAACATCATCAATATTCAGTCTACATGAGCAACAGGACATAAAAGCTTATGGAATAATATTTTAACTCAATCGTTGAACATTAATAGCTAATACTCAAATGTCAAAAACGTAGAGTTGGGGGACAACATGAAAATCTAACCTCGAAGACTATACCAGTATAGTAGGCAAGGCCACGAACAATAGAAGCATCGAACTGAATCCATTCAGAATAACCAAATTTGTCCACAAGAGAGAACAGCTGCTTCAGATCAGCAACTGCTTCCCCAGAATCTCCAAGTATCTCTACATAAAGACAAGCATTGAACTGATACTAAGAATCGCACTACCAATAAAGAGAGCCTTTGAACCAGCAGTCAGCACTCGAAAGGAATTGCTAAAACACTCACCTCGCCTCCTTAACAACGTTCTGAAACAATCAATAATCTTATTCTATAATACTTTTAGATGAAAAGAAAATTTATAACTGTGACCGCAGTTTATATGAAGTTATGAACTTATACTTGCAACCACTTCCTCTCGCCATCCCGTACCACTTTGGAGTTCGAGTTTCAACACTATCTCTTCTCTATGTTCTACAAGTAACTACAACTCTTGAATTTAACATCACCACTCCGCAAATGTTGCAATTTGCTAGCACAATAGAATCATTTGGATTAAAGTTATCTAACTTTAAGGGGGAAGAACTGATTAATCATTTGGGTATGTGTCATTGTAACATCGCATGATGTGAAAGAAAAAGACATACATAATGGAACAAAATGTGTAGATCATTTATCTTAAATATTATCAGTATAAGAGTTACTTGCAAAAGCTTTCCAGAGGCTTAGTTAGGTTTTCTCTATTCTATACTCTATATACCAACTATCTGACTTACAAGTGATATCATTTCTAAGGGGTACTACTGCACATTAGTAAGCTTTTCTAATTAATTGGAAATCTACCTTTATGCAGCACAGAAGATTATCATCTCCAGGGACATGCAGGAAGCCAAAATATTTCATAAGTGGTCAAAATGCATTTATGCAAACAGATAGATAGAATTTGTGCAGCCTAATCTAAGTATAGATCTGATATGTGTTCACATCTTCAAGAAGGGCAAGACGGTTAATTTGTATCACCACAAAAAAACAGTAACATTCATTTTCGAATCAAAATATCAACAAGACCAACCTTCCAACTCTGTCAATGACTTTATGGAAAGAACTTGCAATAATTGCTCAATTGCTTCTTCCAACACACCAACAGATTCTAACTCTTTTTTGATTTCCGCCAATGGAAGCTTCTCTATCTATTTACCATCATCCAACATAACATGATAAGAAAATCACAACAAAAACATTCTAGTACAACATATGGGCATGACCAAGCAAATGGAAAAAAATTTTGAACTGAAATTGTAAGATCAAAATCATTGTGGCACATGCTGGAATGTAAGCAGAATACAACCACAATGCATGTGGGAATCATATGATCAATGAAAGAAACTGTGTGAACTTTTACAAAATCGAAACAAAGTAAACTAAAGACTGTAATCTAAGTTATCTTGAAAAAAATAATAGGAATCAAATTTATTTCTCAGAGAAGAACAAAGTAGAAAGGTTTCATTTTGCATCTGCAGAGGTAACTTCCCATTTTTACTGCTAAGAGCTTTATCTATTCTATCAATAGAGTACCAAGAATGAGAATCTTTGCAATCTCGCAAACAACCATGAGGGGAATGGGTAGATAAATAGACTAGAGCATAGTCTGCTGCAATCACTTGCAACTTGCATAGTTTACCTTGTCTATGATGATGCAAACCTTGCCAAACAAAGCTTCCGGTATGGAGTAACGTCTCAATACTTCTTGTAAAACCTGTTGAGTGAGGAAATAATAAGGTTCTCTCTGGTTCCAAAAGTCATTAATAAACTCAAAGCCCTAATGTAATAAACGAGTGTGGATCACATGCGTCTCTCAAAAGATTAACCAGGTACACTAATAGTCAGAACATTTTAAATAATTGCTCGAAACCAAAACCAAAACTTGTTTTTACAAAACAAAGAATAGAGAGATTTTAATCTTTTCAGAGAAGTAATGTAAAGTTGTGCAGCTTCTGGAAACCATCATAAGTAACTCCTAAAACCCCAAGCTGTACTATGTTAAAATTGGGAAACAAAAAGGGATGGATCTGTTTTTTTTCTTTCCCTTTTCTGAAGGACAAGTTGAGAAGTATGGGGTGATACAAAGCCTTTGGAAACAGAACTGACAAGAAAAAATGTATCATATCGGGAAAGTAAAATTATCATGAAGACCTCTTAATATGATAGTCTTAGTTCATACAAGGGAAAACCATCCACACCTTTCGACTAGAAACCTTAAATCCAACATCCAAAGCTGTAATTCCTAATCGCTTGAAGAAAGTGACAATTGCAGAAATAAGTTCCGCTTCAGCCTAGACAAGGAAAGACAAAAAATAAATCCAAGTTTGTTAGGGAAATGCATAGCATAGTATATATCAAAAACAACAATAGGATGTACAACATGTGTAACAGATTGGGAAATCCAATCAATCCTAAGCAGCATCCAGGCAGTGCCAATTAAAACCATAAAAAAAAAACAGCATAATCGTATATGCAAGTGTCAATTCAAAGCATAAAAAACAGCAGAATCATATATGCAAGGCAAAAAAAAAAAAAATTGCTCCTCACCGTAACCTCAGGTACACCAATAATATCCATATTCCACTGGTAATGCTCCCTACGCCGTCCCCTTGTCATTCTCTCGTAGCGCCAACACTGCCCCACTGCAAACCATTTTAATGGAAGGGATAGAGATTTTCTAGACAACAATAAACAAACATGGTGATCAGATACTGGCACCTCTACCTGAATACGAAAACCATAAGTAAATTAAAATAAATACAAAAGACCAAGTGTTTTAAGTAGCAAACAAGCAGCAGAATCAGAATTAGCAGTACCCTTTCTGTATCACCAGCCTCGCCAGCGAAGGAGTAAGCTCAGGCCTCAACGCAACACGACGATTTCCCCTGTCTTCGAAGCAATACAGCTGCACAATGCAGGAAATGTATATATGATTTTGCCAACTGAGGCAATGCCAGTAAACCAAGAGCTCGAAATTTTCAGATATAAGAAAACCAACCTGGTCTCGAATCTCCTCCCCTGCTTTTCTAACAAACAGAGCCTCCGACTCGAGCACCGGAAAATCCACCTCCTCGAAGCCAAACAACCGCGAAACCTCTCTGAAATTGAAGAAGAGCCAGCTGCGGAGGCGCATGTCCTCGGGCGGGAAGTCCCTGGTGCCCTTGGGAGGGTTGACGTCGATCTTCTGCAGGTCCTCCGTGACCGGCGCCGGAGACAATGCACCGGCACGACCGCCGCCGGCATTGTTGCTTATAGCGGCGGTGGATAGAGAAGAGAGGCCCCTAGGGTTTGTGGCGAGGGGTAGGTTGGGGATGGGGAATCTGAGGGCGCGGGTTAAGGGCTTATTGAGGATAAGGAGGGAAGAAGAAATTGTGGAGAGCATGGCTATGCTTCTGGTTAAGCTGAGCTTGCTTACTGACATTTTGGGTTGAACGCAGGTCGCCAAGAGTAAAGGGATTGACTCGTTGAGGACCAGAGCGCGCCATGGCTAACCGTTAGGACTTTTCGGAGCGAGAAATGGATGAGGCGGTGGCCCAAGTTTCTTGTTGGGCTCTCTAGGTGAGTCCATAAATATATTAAGTTTGAAGTCCAGGGCCCCAAATTGTTGCTGGACCTCGCGCAAGTAATTTTAAGCATACTCTAGGGCGGTTCATCTCTGTTCTGTAGAGAGCTTTATTTTTGGGCTGATTACAGATGGAGCCGAAACAACATAGTTACAATAGGGGGGAAGTTTTTTAATTTTAGAGTAAGTCCACCGGTTCCTCTTTAACCGGGCAAAGCATGGATTTGCTGAGGTGGTGACTGGGCAAGAAAATAAAATCTCTTCCACCAACAGAAGCTTGACCGGGCAAAGGATGACATTTCTTGACTTCAGTCAAGAAAAAAGGCAAGAGGATGACATTTTCCTTGCCTAGCCAAGGTCTGTGCCAGCTCGGCCCACACCCAAACGTGGGTGATGTCTGCGGAGAGAGAAGAGGTGAGGCGACCTCGAGGGCAGCAGCAAGGAGAAACTGAAGCAGCAACAGCAAGCAGACCCGCCTGGGGTTGCTTTGATCTCGGCCTGGGGGCAGCGTCTGGGCGGGCTGACGCCACGGAGCTGCCGGACGAGGTGAGGCGACCTCGGGGGGGGCCGGGTCCTTGGCCGGAGGACGCCGGAGGACGGAGAAAAATCCGGGTCTGGTTGGACGAAACCCGCCAGGTCTGGTGCAGCTGCGAGAGAGAGAACCGAGAACCGGAGGGGGGGGGGAGAAAGAAAAAAAGAAAAATGAAATAAAATAGAATTTTTTTGTTTCATTTTTCTTTTTTGCTATTTATAGAAAATTTTCAGATTTCAAAAATTCATAATAAATTCATACGAACTCTGAATATTGAGTTCCATGTATGCACGAGATCGTATCGACGAACTCTACAACTTTTATGAAGGAAGTTTTTCCAAATTCCTAACGTATAAAAAGTCAATTTTTACGACCCCCTAAATAACGTAAAAGTGGATGAACAGTGAAAGATGAACAGTTTGACCGGTCAAGAAAAAAACGGGTGTCAACCCATGTCCAGTGGCAGTGAACAGTATCTTGACTGGTCGAATTCTTGACTTCTCGACCTTGACATTTCTTGACTACGGGTGAACTTGCTCTTAGCAGAATTCGCCGTCTTTTAGAATTTTGTTATTTACGGTTATGATATTTTGTCCAAAGAGTTATTAACTTTGTTACTGTCTTAACCCCAAAGTTACTATCTAAAGCATTTATCTGCTCATTTCAATCCAAACCCGACTCTTGTTTAACGCAGCACCATAATCATTTTGTTCTCCTCGACAAAATCGGAGGTTGAAGACATGGTGGAACTTAATTAACTCTCCTACCACTTCTGAAAAAGCCGGACACTACATATTGAATCGAGCTATTTGTTTCAATAGTAAATGATGCATTCTAGAATCAAGTTTATGATTGACCTATATATTTTTTTTTTCTTATTGGCCGAGATAAGAATAATTTGATATAAAATTCTAAATTGGCTTACAAATGTGTTCGTGTTTGTGTCGAGAAACACATTTATTTTACAAGATGTATATCTACATTTTGAAAAGAGAGCAAAATGATTTCCTCAATCATACCAGATTCATATAATATCATATCAAGAAACGAGGTCGGAAGAAAAAACATACATATATATTTCTTGAATTTCTTAGTGCAGCTGATTGTTATCATATGCAAATAACAACAAGAGCGAGCGTCCACTCTATATTTTAGTGCAGATGAGATAGCTAGGTTGTTGATAATTATATAATCCTTCTCGTTCTTCATCTGCCGCACCCACATAAATATAACCATATCGTGAGAGATGAGATAGCTAGAACGCATGCTCTTCTATTTATAAATTGTTTTTCTGGCATTGTATTCTCAACATTATCGTGCTTGCGCGTGCTCACTGTGTTTTAAAGTCTATAAATTAATGAAACTAATGTTCAATATGAAATGTAAGATATATCTTTTCATGTGAAGAAAATATCTCTTCATGTGAGGAAATAATTGATGAACATGTTCTATATTAATAGTTATCTCTACTTCAATCATGATACACGTAGTTGAGCCGTGTATAGAAATCAAAACTGGTGACATCAATCTCACGTTTATCACGATCGGTATCGTTTTCTTTAGTGTTTCTGAAACACATGATGTGGGGATTCAAAATTCTCCATAGTACTTCTTGACTATTTTGACTGGAACCAGTTTCCCATAAAACTAGAAGTCTGTATCACTCATCATTATCCCAATATAATTTATGCTTCAACAATGAACGAATTTTTTTGTTCTTTCGAGAATGAAGTTGTCTAGGGTAATGACAATTTAGCTAGTGTAATGGATTAGTCTTTACTTCGTTGGAAGGAATAATAAGGTTAAGGATTCTGACATCTTCGTTATGAGTTTTTGATCTCTAGCTATTTTAGATTATTCGGAACAGTAATTAACAAGAGTAGGAACTGCCGATCAAATATAATTGTCATATATTAGACTAAGAAGTCTATAAAAATATTAGTCCTCAAAGTGAGAACATGAGTCTTTAGAGGGGTAAAAATAATTGATGTATGAGAAATGTTAACATACCATAGCTTTACCCATATTTTTGTTGTTATATAAAATATAAGGTCCAAGATTAAGGTTTTTTTCTTTTTTTCTTTTTTGGACTAAAGGTTCATATCATTCATTCATTAACAAGAATAATTAGGAATTTCCGATCAATTATGTCTAATTGTTACAGATTACACAAAGAAATCTATACTTTCAATTCGTTGTTATATGGAATATAATGTCCAAATTAAGTTGGAACATCCTAACAGAAAGATAAGTTTTAGCTCATTCATTTGTTTGACTCATGTCAAAAGCCTAATTATATAAGAATTACATGTAAACGAGAAATTAAGTGTATGAATAATTGGAAAATTATTACTAAAATTATAATACTATAATAACTGGTTCGCTCAAATTGTTTTTTTTCAGATTAGCGTTAAATGTTAACCACCACGAGTAGTCGGATTGGTAAGAGTCTCCATGTGTGGATCCACACTCATATTCGAATATCGCCGACACTTATTGAAGTTTAAATCTCAATATATTCTTAGTGGCCAAGAGAAAGAAAGCGTTTTGACATGACCTCACGACACAGATTAATCTCTGGGCCTAGAAAACTTTTTAAGGTACCATGTGATCTCGGGGGAGACACCGACATCAAAGGGAGGATTTGATCGATGTCTACATGTTTGATCTTGAAATGTGAATGGTGTGTTATACTCTTTTTCCCATTCGACTGAAGTTATTTTTTTCCCACTGAGTTTTTATTACTCGGCAAGGTTTTTAATGAAGTAACGTAAGAAACACCGATATTTGGACAACACACAAGGAGAAGTGTTGAAAGAAACTCAATTTGCGTGTGCCTGGCCCAACATGATTACTTCTTATATTTATTACAGGGCTAATTACTGTTTAGTACCCTGTGGTTTAAGTCCAACATCGATTCAGTCCCTCAACTTTTAATTTCATCAAAAACACCCCTGCATTACCAAATCTCATCTAATAGGTCCTTCCGTCAATAACCCGTCAGTTGGAGCCGTTAACTCGCTGACGAGGCATGCCATGTCAGATCATGTGGGCCCCACCTATCAAGAAAAATGTCAAAATTGCCCCTGCCTCTCTCCCAGCTCCAGAAGAACTTGGCATGCCCCTGCCCAGGCCCAGGCCACAGAGAGAGAACCACCACCTCTTCTGCAATGGCAGCCCCTCCGTCTCCGACCTCTGACTATCCCAAGACTCCAGACGTTCTCTACGCCTCCACCTCCAGTCTCACACCATCAAACCCAGTTCACCAATAACATTAAACTCCAACATAGACAAAAAAGGACTAAAAATTTTCACAAAATTGACCACCTAGAATCAAATTGAATTAAAAGAAGAACGGAAACTGAGACTTGCATCAAACACAGTGAGGGCGATCTCCCAAGGATAAAACAATATCTCTCTCTCTCTCGCTCTCTGATCATGAGTGTCGACTCGTGGGAGACGGAGTCTAATTCACCGGAGGAGGAGGCCATGTTTGCGGCGGCGGCGGCGGCGTCATCTTCATCAGTGGAGGACACTGATGAAACTCAAACCACCATCTTGTCGTCGTCGTCGCCCTCTGCTGAGAACAGGCAAAATCTTCAGTTTCATACGGAGCGGAACCAAGTCCGTCTATTCCAGAAGGCCTTGAGACCCCTATTTCAGACTGCCTACACCGACCGAGAATACCGGACCACATGTTCCTCGCTAGACACATCCACTACGCCGGCCACTTCTGCATATCACCATGAGCTCAAGGGCCCCACTTTCCCCCTATTGGTCCCTTTCCACATAATCTCAACGACCAACTTACTCTCCCCGGCACCGCCCTTATCCTCCTCCTCCTACCGCACCAAATCTCACCCCTCCAGTCGCACCACCAGCCTCACCTTGTACTTCCTCGTATTCAGCGGCGGCCGTTCATCATCTTCACCACCATTCCGATTCAATTGAATCAAATCAGAAAAACCCAACCTAAATTTGGTCTGAAGATTTGGTTTTGATTTGAGAAGGAGACTGTTATTTTGGGCATTTAGAGAAAGACACTGAGAGGAGAGAGAAAGAGAGACGGTGTGTGGGTGTGGGATCTGGGATAGAGGCAGGGGCAATTTTGACATTTTTCTTGATAGGTGGGGCCCACATGATCTGCCATGGCATGCCTCGTCAACAAGTTAACGGCTCCAACTGACGGATTATTGACGGAATGACCTACTAGATGAGATTTGGTAATGCAAGGGTGTTTTTGATGAAATTGAAAGTTGAGGGACTGAATCGATGTTGGACTCAAACCACAGGGTACTAAACAGTAATTAGCCCTTTATTATACCTATAATATTCTAGATATCCACATCCGAATTTGATTAAGATTCCTTGTACAATATTCCTTATACTCCAAGATATTGTACATATAATCCTCTATATAAAGTAGGGGTGGACTCAGGTCAGCATGACTCGATTTTGGGCGGAACCCGACTTCGACCCGG
>LYNE01005188.1:14888-29877 GCA_001662545.1 Rosa x damascena
GTTGGCTACTAACATCAGTGAATTGCCGTAGCCAAGAATATATTTCTATATAACACCACACCGAAGCTACGGCAACGAGACCGTAGCAAAATTTCCTATTGAAAAATTGGCGGGAAGCAAATTAGTTTGGCAGCCAAAAAAAAATTGGCGGGAAACAATTAGGCGGGAAAAAAATTTAGTAGGAAACAAATTTTGGCGGGAAGTAATATAATTATCTTAATATTAATTATGCTGCGACGGCAATTTGCCGTAGTATATTTTGTAATGGCGACGGCATTAGGGGTAGCATAAAACCGTCGCAGCGTAAGTGTCGCAAAAATTTTGCCGTCGCAAAAGTGGTCTGCTACGGCAAAATGCCGTGGCAAAAGATATTGGCGACGCCACCAACGGCATCGGAAGCTTTGCCGTCGTAGAGCCGTCGCAAATGCTTTTTTGCTATGGCAAAATATCTTTTCGCTACGGCAAGGCGCCGTGGCTATTGCAATTTTTTTTTGTAGTGACATGGGAATATAATGTCCAACATCAGTCTCATTGCAATAACCATCAAAAGTCTTCAATGTAAACTCTCTAGCATAGTCAAATCCAATTGACTAAATAGGATGATTCGGGGAGTGAGCGCGTTGTCATATGATATGTGCTAGGAGTGTAGCATAAGCAGCATTACAAGTGGATAGTGGCACAACACGTGACCAGAGTGTTTGCGTGTCAACCAACATCATGAGATATTTAAACGTCTGCAAGTTGGTTGAATCAGTCCATAGAATCCCCATAGATTCTATGTAAGAACACAATGAGTATTTTCATATCCTTCACATAGGACAATCTCAGTCCTAATTTTCCTAAGGAACAGGATTTGTAAAACGAGCGAGCGGCTTTAGAAGCAACCAATGAGGATTTTGGTTGGGCCTGAGCGTCTAAAATGCTATTTGAAGCAAAGTGGGTGATTACAGCATCACCTAGGGCATCATCACCATGATGTACGCTATCCATGGCGTCATGGATAAGGACTGTACCAACCCTAGGCTAGTGGTGGATGGCGGTGGCTTCGGAGGCAGCGGCGGCGGTCACACTTAGTCCAGGAATCAACTTTTGATTCATGCTTCGTTTCGCTCGAGAGAAAGGATGTCCATGTGAATTCTTTAGTAGACGGATCATCATATCATGACTAGGATGACCTATCATGTCATGACAAAGCCAATATGTGTCTAAATCCAAGAGATCTCCTCTCATAACTTTATTAGATTTAATAGTTCGAATATTGATATAAAGTCCACTATAGAGACACATAAACTTCTCTAAGATGCGCATTTGTTCGTAATAGTTAGAGGCATTGTAAAGGAACTCATTTCCTTTCTCTACATGCATTTGCGTTTTCGCATGGAATCCGTTGGCTATTCATATGTGTGATTTGCCCTAGGAGCGTAGAGAGTTTCTATGACAGTAATCAAGGTGCCATTTGGCAAGGGGAACTTGGGCTATTCCATGTCCTTGAATTAATACTGATGGCCCAGCCATCGTAGTCACAAAGTAATATGCTCAGAATTAAAATGAATTCATAATGAAAAGAACTTGAAATTGTATTCATAAGCCAACGGAGTACATCATTGTCTCTTAACCATTAGGAGAATCTAATCCAAATGCTAGCTAATGTAAAACAATGGAAGTCGTTTGACTTCTTTTGGTAACTCCAAAATAAATATGACCAGGTGGCAGGTGAGTAGAGAGATGTCGTTGGAGCAAAGCTCGCTTAAGTACCACTTTTCTCAAAACCTTCCTAGACATCATACTCACTTTGGATGAGCGTATGTGAAGAAAAACTAAACCAATGACATTTAGTACAAAGTATATGGCAATTGCCAATTACAACTCTTGGAAAAATAAAGACTTAAACAAAATTGGTGATCTATTGATCCTAGCCAGATTTGTTGTTTTCAACCCTTCACTCTAGATCATTTCCTCGATCATCTTGTTCCACATAGTGAGCTTCTCTTGCTTCACAATATGCTTTGTAGGCGGTAATAATTTCTTCACGAGCTCTACAAATGTGTGCCCAATGACCGGATACTCCACATCGAGAACATACATCTCTTTGCTCAGACTCCATTGATTGAGGCCCTTTGAAAGCGTCATTTAGATGGCTCTTAGTATTGGTGGCGCCACCAACATGGCCAGAAGTGTTGCCTCCCTGTCTTTTTCCACTTGACCTCTTCGGTTCCGTGTTTGCTTATTTTGGTGGTTACCTTCCCAAATAGAGAGATTATATGGACCAAAACGTCCAAAAATATCCCTAATATTAGGGTTTCGCTCTTGGCGCCCTCTCTTAGGGGTGCAACTATAATTGGATTCCGGAATATGTTTTGTTTCCACGGATCTCGAATTATAATTCTTGAAAAGGATGTTGTCATGCTTTTCAACAACATTCATACCTCCAATGAGCTCATGAAACCTTGTGATTCGTCCTATAGTAACATCGACTCGATAGTTCTTAGCAACCATCAATGTAAAGACCGGGAAGGTAGAGAGAGTCTTCTCAATCAACATCACATTTGTGATCTTTTTACCACAGAATTTCATTCAGAATTTAATGCGAAGTGCTTCCAAGTTGTAGTAAAGAACTGACCTGAAATCACAGAAACGGAGGCTATGCCATCTCACTTCTAGGTTAGGAAGCAAGGAGTCACGGACATTGCAAAATTTTACTTCGAGTGAGACCCACAGCCTTCTGAGGTCTTTTTCATTCATACACTCATACTGGAGTGAATCATCCATATGAAGAGTCATTAAGATGATGGCTTTTGCCTTATTTGCCTCTAAGGCTGCTCAACAGTTAGCATGTCCTGGCTAGGCTCGAGAATTGTATCCAGGATTCCATCGGCCTTGAGATGCTGGCGGATACCACGAACCCACCTGTGATATCCAGAGCCAGTTGTTCCCGATGGAGCAAAGTCCAATTTGTTTAGGTTACTCATCCTGAAAGAGAACAAGAAAAATGGTTAGTTTTGGAGCGGAAAAAGCTACCACGAAAACATATAAAATTTATGAGCGTAGTGGCTTCCAAGAAATTAGGAATTTCTGAGTGTAATCGCTTCCAAGAAATTCAATTCCAAGAGGTATTGGATTAGATAGAAACAATGATTTAAGTGGTCGATCATAAATTCTCTACAAAATCTAAGTTTGGAGATCTCAACAAGCTCCAAGCTTGGACTGATCACGAACCCCCACAGTTCGGCTTAATTAGGTCTCCCCTATGATGAAGAAAGGGGGGTAGAAGAAGGGAGTTTTCAAGTCCCTGAGAAAAAGAAGAGAAAAATAATAAAAACTTCAAAAATGGGAACCTTTAGTAAAACATACATTTTAGGATTGCAGAGAGTATTCGATCCTCGTTGTAGGATTATAGATGAGCTTCAGTCCTAGGCGAACAGACTTGTGGGATTGTAGACAAACTTCAGTCCTAGTGTAGGCGAACCGATTTGTAAGATTGCAGCGTGGTTTCGATCCTTGTTATAGGATTGCAGACTGCTATCAATCCTAGTTGCTGAAACTGACAGACGAAAGGCGCGCGGCGCTGCTGCTTGCTTGCTTGCAACGTTGGTTGCAGAGATGTGGTATTGATCCTAAGCTAGGATTGCAACTGGTTTGCAATCCTAGTCGAAGCCGGTGTTAGGTGGATGCGGCGTTGCAGGGGCATAGGAGTAGCGGCAGAGGCTTGCAGCAGGAGTAAGTGCACGGGCACGTATGAGAGGTTCATAGCCAATGGCAGCGAACGGGAAGAAGGATTTTTGGCTTTTTGGCTTCTAGAAACTAGGGTTAGAGCTCGTGCTGATAACGTGTTTAAGGGAAACTGAAATTGGGAGAGAATTGAGTCGTGCTTTCATTGATAATATGAGCCTCTTTATATAGAGGATTACAGGACAAAGAATCAGAGTTGTACAAGGAAAGTTAATCGTACAATTAATCGGATATCTATGAATATTTTCGAGAATATCTCTAATTCCTAACCCTATTACAACAAGGTCAAGTAACCCAGAGTTTGGGCCAGACACATATTCTGGATTTACTTAAACAATGTTAACCTATATGCTTCTATTCAATTAATGTCCACTGTGGGAAAATCCTTATCAGACGACGCTTTTCACACAATGAAAAAAAATTATGTTGTGTGTTGATGAAAATGGCTTTAGACAATACATTTAAAGAACTTACGAATAAGGCTATTGAAATTAAGAAGTTTTTAGCTAGAAGGTCATTGCACAACACTTACAAGAATGGTCTATTGTGTGAATGAAAAAAAAATGAGCGGTAGATTTCCCTCCTAACTTGCTCAAATTTGGCATCAAATTTATACTACATTGTACAACAGAATAACTATATTTGTTGTTTGAGTGTAACTTATAAAATGTCATACGACAGTTTTTTACTTTTGTGTTGTGTGATCAAGGAGGATAATTTGGGAAAGTTTGGATTTTCCCCCAAAGCCTACAAATTTTGACCGACATATGTATGATGACTGTAAGCTCATACAACACAAATACGTAATTTATGTTGTCTGAATGAGAAATGTTTGTCCCTAGCCCCAAAACTAATACTTTGATTGCACACAGGTGGGGTTTTTCCTCCTTTCTCCCTTAACTCAAATTTAATATGTACATTATCAGACAACCGCAACTTATTTTTGGGTTGTGTGATTCGTGGTAAAAAATTGAAAAGAAAAAAACAAATGTCGGGCTTTGACTGCTTCATTAGGGCGACTTTGTCTCCCCACTTGGACAAAATAGCTTTCCTATCACTTACACATAATAACTCTGCCTTTTCATCCCTATTCTTTTTCTGTCTATCTCTTAGAGGCCGACACATTTCCCCTCTCATCTTGCCTCATCACCTGCAAACCAAAAAAGGAGAAGCTCAAACTTTTGGTTCTAAGCAACATCACCACCAAGGTAATTCCCTTTTCTCCTTCTCTAGATTTGGTCTTTTCGCCCATTCTACCATCTTTTGATTTCCATATTTTCCAGATCTTGATTTTAGGTTTTTTTTTATATTTTTGTTTTTCAAATTGGGAAGAGATACTCTTCATCCTCTCTTCAACTGAGCTACTACAGGAGAATTCTGGTGAGGAGAAGCTAGTTTCTCTTTTTTGATTTTCGATCTCTCAATTCAATTTCTCTTTCAGCTTGGGTCAATAAAATTTTAGAAACTTAGGTATGTCCTTGTGTTCATTTCGATTTCAAGTTTATGTGTGTGATTTAAAAACTTGGGGTTTCATATTTGGGCAATAGAACTTCTGATTCGGGTTTTGGTTGGAGTACCAAAAGATGTAGCGCAGGGGCAAATCCAAGCCTTTCTTGGTAGGGCTTGAATTGTGGGATGAAAAAAAAAACTATATATATGCTATTTTTTATTATTGTAAATGTATTGTCTCTTGGTTAAGCCCACCCGATTACCCGAAGTCGAACTCTCAGACCTCACTCCCTTAGTGTGACACTGCGACTACGATTTGCAGCCATCTCACCGAGACATCGAGGAATTCTTCTTCTAGTCTTCTAATATTCTTCTTCCAAAAAGCCTTCATCTTCTACTCTTCTTCTTCAAAAGAAATTTTAAGTATGTATTTCAGTTTTGATTTTGATCCCTGCTAGAACACAACAACATTCTCATTTTTGTTTTGTCGCATCAAGCAATCAAAAAGTTTCAGTGTGGATCTAGGAGAAGATCGAATGGATTCTAACACCAACTAACTGAGTCAGTTCATGAAACTTGCTTCTTATTCTTATGTACATTTGATCTAATATCTATGCTAGTTTTCTTATATTACAAGTTTCATGTACTTTAAGTATTCTTTCATACAATCCTATATGAGATGCTCTAAAAAATCGTTTATGAGATTTTCAAAACTGGCTTCTTCAATTCCCCAAATCTAATATAATCAAATAGAGCTATATCTAGCTAACAAGTTCACTGCAAATAAGATGTTCGGTCTTGTGTACTGAACTAAGTAAAATAATGCGCCTATTGCACTTAGGTAGTGCACTTCTACCTATAGCATATCTTTGTCATCATCTTTTAGAATGAAATTGATCATTTTTAGGATCAAGACTACAAACGACCATGGGGGTGCTTGCAGTCATCAACATGAATCTCAACAAAATCCTAAACTTGTCATTGATACATGTAGGCATAGTTCATCACTGACATATCCCTTCTTAATCAAGTATTCACTTAGTAAGAGTTTCAACCTTATTATAAATGGGCACCGTGATCTAAAGCTACTTGACTTGGGCAAATGAAGTCCATCAAGAACCTTCATGTATATTCCGTATCTAGCTGCATGTTCAGTTATTCTGAAACTACCAAACTGACAAGGTAGTAGAGTGTAACGACATCCATTACGGGAGAATATGACTCCTCGTAGTTGATTCCAAAGTGTTGTGAAAAGCCTTGCACCATGAGCCTAGTGTACAATCTCTTTTTCTCATCACATTTTCTAATGAAGATCCATTAGTCAACAGATTTTATGTTAGGAGATGTCGGCATCACAAGCTCGAAAACCTTCCTCTTTGTTAGAGAATCCAATTCTTTCCATTTAGGCCAATTTTCTCTACCCTGGCATTCATCATTAATCAGAGGAGTGTGGTTTGATATCATTGGACTCAACAATCTCATGTGCAATGAAATGCGCGAATACATCATCAATGATAATGAAGTTTCTATCCTATGTCTCATGTATACTAGTGTAATTCTCAGAGATCTCTATATTCTCAGGAATAGGTTCTGAAGTTAAGGCATCCCCCAACAATAACCATAATCCAGAATATTCTCAAGAGAAGGATTTTAAATGTCGATGATCAAAGGATTGGATTGTGGCAAAGTATCCTTCAAACCCACAGGCCTCCTATGCATCCTAGTTGGGGCCATGGCCTGTGATGCTGTAGTGCCACAATCTATAGCGTTGGCGCCATGCCTACCTTTGTGTGATCTCATCACTTCAGTGGGGATCTAGATGAGACATAGTGGGAACAGACCACGACAATTTATGTTTCCTGTTAAACATTTATATTATTACCTCCCCATAACAACGGGAATTCTGTCTCATCAAAGTGACAATTCTACAAAACAAGCTATAAAAAGATCGCCTGACAAGGATTTAACTAGACGACGATCGTTGGAGCTTCAAATCCAATGTATATACCCATTCGTTTGTGAGGACCCATCTGGGTGCATTGTGGCGGCGCAATTGACACATAAATCTCGCACTCAAATATGCATTACTACAAGATACTTGTACCCAATAACTCGCTTTAATGAAGAGATAGATTGAGTGGCGGTGGGTCGTAGACTAATTAGCATAGCTGGATGCAATATTGCATAACTCCAAGTGGATATAAGAAGATTGATGCGCATTACCTATATTTGGGCTACCATCGTACTCGTTTAATGACTGCTTCCACAAGACCATTTGAGTGTGTACATGGGAATATGATGTCCAACATCAGTCCCAATGGTATGCAATAATCACCGAAAGTCATCGATGTAAACTCTCCAGCATTGTTAAGTCGAGTTGACTAAATAGGATAATCCCAATAGTAAGCATGTAGCCTTATGATCTAAGCTAAGAGTTTAGCATAAGCAGCATTAGTAATGAACAGTAGCGCGACATGTGACCAACATGTCTACGCGTCAACCAATCAATACCATAAACGATCCGCAAGTTGGTTGAATCAGTCCACAAAATCCCTTCGCATTCTATGTAAGAATAGAATGAGAACTTTCGTATCCTTTGCATAGGACGGTCTTGGTCTTAATTTCCCTAAGGGAAAGGCTTTGTAGAATTAGTGAGGGACCTTAGAAGCAACCAATGAGGATTTTGGTTGGGCCTGTGTGTCAGAAATGATGGTGGAAGCAAAATTGGTGATAATTACACAACTTATTGCGTCATTACCGGGGCCGGCGATAGACCGTGGCGTGGCCAGGAATGGCAGCGGCTGTCCCACATGGTTCGAGAATCAATTTCAGATTCTTGCTTTGTTTCACTCGAAGATGTCCATGTGAAGTCTTTATTAGATGGACCATCATATCACGACAAGGATGACATAACCTGTCGTGTCAAAGCCAATATGTGTCTGAATCCAAGAGATCTTCTCTCATTATGTTATTGGATTCAATAGGTCGAATAGTAGTGATATAAAGTCCACTAGATTGACACATAAGCTTCTCTAAGATGCTCTTTCATCCGTAATCATTAGAGGTAATGCAAAAGAACATTTTTCCGTTCTCAGTATGCATTTCTGCATGGAATCCGTTGGCTCGAATATCTTTAAAGGTCAATAGGATTTGATTTGCCCTAGGAGCATAGAGAGCTTCTGCGACTGTGATCAAGGTGCCATTGGGCAAAAGAAATTGGGTCATTCCATGTCCTTGAACTAAACTTGATGGCCCAGTCATCATAGTCACATAGGAATATGTAGGCAACATCTCTAAGAATAATTGTCTATGACGGAGAATGGTGTGCGTAGTCGCACTATACGTGAGACATTGAAGTTCTCCAGTGTCCATTCCTAAAAGAAAAGCTCAAATGGAGTTGAATGAACTTAACATTTTATTAATAAGCCAAATCTGTCAAAAGTGAACCTTTTCATGTTTATAATTGTAAATCACAGTTTCGAATGCCTTAACTAATATCAATTTGGCTGAAAATTTACAGAATTGATCTATTCATATAGGCCTAATAATTGAATGGTGGAGATGTTGATAAGTGATCAAAAAGTTGGTCAAATAATCAATCCCTTAGAATAGCCAAAAAAAGGGATCTCTCTCTCTCTCTCTCTCTATCTCTCTCTATACATATATATATATATATATATAATGTTCTAAAAATGGGCCTAGGTGGCAGCCTGGGCGCAGCCTCCCCTATTCGATTATGGCCTGGGTGATGCTGGTAGGCGGTGGGCTTCTTGGCGACCGCTTAAACAGTCCTAGGCGGCAACTAGGCTTTCTAGGCGTGTGATATTGGGCGCTGGGCGCTAGGCGCTTGAGCATTTTGGCGTTCTAGTCATCATCAAAATGACAACTTCGTACTCAAGTCTCAACAAAAAACAAGACTCTAACTCTCAGAATCTCAGATTCTCTATCTCAGACTCTCAGACTCACTCTCCCCTAATCTCCTCCATGGATGACGGTCGACGGCACGGGCACGGTGGGCTGACGACACATCAATCTTCTCTCAGTTTATCCTTAAATCTGATTTTGATCCGGCCCTTTCCTCGAACCCAATCTGGCCGTCAGTGACTTGTCCTCTCTCTCTCTCTCTCTCAAAACTCAAATCTGTTTGAAAATCTAAAATATGAAACCCAGTTCTTGGTTTCTCAATTTCCCCTGTTATGTACTTATTGTTATTTCACTTCAATCAAAATTGAAATAGTGGTGTTTGTCATGTTCTTGGATTGATGTGGTTTAGCAGAAATGCTTTAGTGTTGTTTATTATGTTCTTCTAGAATCAATGTTCTTGGTTACTAAGACACTAAAGTATTGTTCTAGTAAAACCTTTCAACTCCGATTCCTGAAAATTGAAAGTTAGATCAGCTTGATTTGTAGCTTTGTTATGAGGGAGTCGACATAATTGGAATTCTTGGACTTTGTAGTTGTGAAAATATGACTTTCAATTTCTTGCTCTTGGAAAGCAATAGAGTTGTGAATAATTTGTGAGATTTCTGTACTTTTGCGGTTTTGCCAGAAACCTACCGTTTCTTTTCTTCTGGAAATTTAGGCTGAACAAGAAACAAATGAGGTTTATGCGCATACGAGTATGCTACTGGGGTGGTGGAGATGGGACAGTCACTGGGAGGAAATTGATGATTCTTAGATGCTAACTGAATCTGGATATTAGTTTAGAAATATTTTTGTGGCGGTGATGAATTAATATATATGCTAACTAACTATGGAAATCAATGGGCATATCGGGCGGTCAGTCAAATGCTTTGGACGAGGTATTCTAAAATACCTCTCATTTTTACTCTAAAAAATATATATATATGGAAATGAATACCTTTTATATTTTTATTATATAAATATATGTTATTAAAATCAATGTTCTAAAAATCGGCCGAGGTGGCCGCCTAGGCTGTACCTAGGCGCTAGGCATGAAGGTACCGTTCGGATTTTTCCCTAATCGTTTGCCTTAGGCATTGGGCTGCTAGGCGTCCGCCTAATCGGGGTGGGCGGAGCCTAGGTGGGTTAGGCGGATCCAGACTGGGGCTGGGCGCTAGGATCTGAACTATATTCAACCTCGCATCTTTCTTCCACCGCCGCTTTTCCTCTCTTCGAAGGCTATACGGCCACACATAAGTCCAACCCTCTGCTCAATTTCTCTGGGATTTGAGACCGGATTGGGTTGGGAGGTGGCAATCGTGGTGATGGATGGTTGGTGGTCACGGGGAGTGAGGAGTCTTTGACGATAACATCTGGGTCTTTGAGATCAGAGTGGGCGAGAATTGGAGAGAAGAAAAGAAAGAGAGTAAGGTGATGCGGGATATGAGTGCCATGATTGTGATGATGATGATGATACGACGCTGCTGCTGCTACAACAAATGACTTCGAATTTGAAAGTGTCTCTTCTTCTCTCCTGTACAACTAACAGATGAGATAAGATAGAGCGTTTTTTGTTGTTTTTGGTCAAAGAGATAAGATAGAGCTTAATCTTTGGGCTTTATGAATATTGGGTCTGGGAATTAATATTTGGTCTGGGAGGTGGTTGACTAACAGATTGTTAGATTCATACCTACCCGATTTATTTTTAATTAATAATTAAGTATGATTGTTTCTTTTGGCTAATGAGTATGATTGCTAAATTTTAAAACATTTTTTTCTCTATTTATTCTCAATTAATTGTGAACTTTAAATATTTTTATTTATATAATTATGTTATAAAAATAATATTAAAATTAAAAATTAAAAACTGCCTAGTCCCCGCCTAGGCCCCTAGGCGCTAGTCCCCGGATCACAGCCAGACTAGCGCCTAGCGTTTTTTTAGAACCTTGATTAAAATAAAAATAAAATTTAAAATAGAAAATTGCCTAGTCCCCTGGGCGCTAGGCTCCGGGGCAGTTTTTAGGTACTAGTGTACAGATCATCTCTGCAAATTTTCAGCCAAAATGATGATCGTTAAGACATGAATAACTGCCTCAAAGCTTGTACTGTTCAGGTTGACAGATTCAGTCCGTCCATTGGTTTAAGTGAGTTAGATACCTTAACGATCATCAATTTGGCTGAAAATTTATATAGATGATCAATACACTTGTAACGTCCCGAACATGAATTTACCGATTTACTAATCATTAGGACGGTAAACGACCTTTACTTTCACTTTTACTGTCGTTTCAGTACTTTTAGGGGGCCTTAAAAGATGACTTTTTGTTCGGGTCAAAATTTGAGAAAATTTGCTTCATGAAAGTTGTAGAAGACGTTAAACCGAGCGCGTGCATATATGGTACGTAAAAATCGGAGCTCGTATGCGGAAGTTATAAGTGAAAAACGTAGTTACTGTTCATGGTAATTTTGTCTATAAATAGTCGAGTTACTGTAATAAGTTTCCATTTTCGGCAACTTATCGAGCCCTCTCTCTTCTCTCTCCCCGATTCTCTCTTCCTCTCCGACCTCTTCACCTTCTTCCGGCCATAACTCCTCCATTCGGTGATGGATTTTGACGCATAAGCTGTCGTTGGAAAGCTCTCTTCCTTCTCTTCATTTTTGGGTTCATTTGGTAGCTTAATTTGAACAGTGGAAGTTGCAGCAACGAGAAGAAGCGGACGGTCATTGTAGTAGTTTTGAGTCAACGCCGATATTTTCCGATTCCAGCCGTCTCCGGCCACCAAACCGGCGTCGAAGGTTCGGTTTTTGCCAAGGATCATTATGCCCCTAGCCTTGAGCCATGATTTGCAGCGTGGAGGAAGAATCGAAGAGATGAATTTTTGGGTTACTATTCACCGATCGGTTCAACCTTCTCCTTAATTGTTGAGGTACTTCTACTCATTTTCTGACTTTGTCTCAGTTGAGAAAGTTGTTGGGTCTGTTGAGTAGGTGCTTCTACCAAAGTTTGGTGGCCGCCGGCGGGTGGGGCCCACGAGTTGCCACTGTTGGTGGCGCGTGGAGGCGAGTAAAGTAGGTTTTTAATTTCTGTTTTAGCCCAATTAAATCCTATAAATGTTGTGGAGCTTATATATGAAGTTTGGTGAAGATTGGTGAGGTTTTGAATGTATTATGAATTTTCAAAAATTATGAGTTTCGATTATCGATTTACGAGAATCGAACCGTTGGATATCTTTTGGTTCTGCCTTGGAACCTTTAAATTAGCAAATTGGTATTAGTTGTATAATTTGGGTTGAGTCCGAGAAGAAGTGGAGATGTGATTATGAGGATTTGATTTTAAACCATACGAAAACTCGAAAATCAGTAAGGCTTCCCCAATACTCACGAGAAAAAGCATATTCCAACGACATGGTCCCGCACGCCAAAATAATCTCGAATTCATAAACCATTAGGCGAGAAATAATCGATAAATATAATTCCATCGAAAATCCCATTTTTGAAAAAAATATTCCAGAAATCTCAATATCGATGAATATAAATGTATTATAAATTTCCGGAAATCACCTCGGAAAATAACTGGTCGAAAATCATGATTTCAAATAAAAGCCATATATCGGAGATACTTATCGAAGGCTCAAAATCCATTTCCGAATTATAATTGAAAATAATTCATAATTAATCTCCGAAAATTAAATCGTATTTCTGAAAATAAATCATAAATCCAAATCTGAGCATAATAGATTCGTAACCGAAATTCATATGGAAAAACAATGTCAAAATTATAATCCAAGGCAAAATATTATGCTCGATAAATAAAATGATAATTAAATTAATCAATAATTTCAAGATAAAAGCATGCATCATTATTTAAAACAAAAGTCCACTCACTGTACTATTTAGGCAATCACGCATCCGAGTTCCTTCGTCGAACAATAGCGCGGTACATCGCCCTGTACACAATTATATTATGTGAATAACAACTTGGCCATTTAATACGATTCTTGGGTTGTCGTATGGTTTAAAACACCCATACCTGGGTTGTCATATTTATTGCTAGCTAGCCTATTAGTACTCCTCCCTGCTTACTATGTGTTCGTGGGTGAGTAGTGTAACGTCCCGAACCTAAATTTACCAGTTTACGAGTCTTTCGATGGGTGAACGACATTTACATTTACTTTTTGGCTCCGTTTCGACATTTAGGGGGCCCTAAAAGTTGACTTTTTGTTCGGGTCAAAATTTGAGAAAATGTTATTCATGAAAGTTGTAGAGGACGTTGAACCGAGCGCGTGCATATGGGGTACGTAAAAATCAGAGTTCGTATGTGAAAGTTATAAGCGAAAATGTGAAAGTTACTGTTCACGGTAAGTAGTATATATGTGAAATTTTTACTGTTGGGCCGGGTAACTTTCTTTTCTCCTTCTCTCTCCTCCCGCACGCTCTCTCTTTCTCCTCTGCGCGTTTTCTCTCTCTCCTCTGCAACTCCGGTTGCTTTCTCTTTTCTTGACCTCCTCTTGGCCCCTACGGTGGTGGCTCACGACGGCTTGGCCGGAAAACGACATATCGGGTCCTTGAAGTTTACTGTAGCAAGTGACCGTTGACCTGAATTCCGGCAACCTCCGGCGACAAAGCCAGGCTTTTTAGAAGCGCCTTGAGGCGTACTTGAAGCTCCCCAAATACCTTGAAGCGATTTGCAGCGTGGAGGAAGAAAGCATAATTAGAAAATTTTACTCTACTTCGGTTTGCTTAATTGTTCGGCCACTTAGAGGTATTTCTGACTTGGCCACAGCTATGAAAGACGCTTGGAATGTTGAGTTATTGATGTTGGTAAAATTTGGTAGCCAGATATGGTGGTTGACCGGCGATGCGTGGGGTCCAGGCGCAGCTGCCTGTGGAGGCGCGTGAGGGCGCGTCCGGCCATTCCTGGTGAGTTCTTTTGGTCTATTGGGTAGTATAATCTGATGACCTGGATTTTCATTATGTAATTTTGGTAATTAATAATGGATCAGTTGTACGAATAATTGTTAGTATGCTTTATTCGTAGATTTTATATGGAGTGGAATGATTTTCGTACGTATAAATAATTGAATTTCACAGTTTAGGGGGTCGTGTGAAGTTTGACTTTTTATATGTTGGGATTCTCGGAAAATTTCCTTCCCAAAAGTTGTAGAGCGCGTCGATACGAGTTCGTGGACATGCGGAACGCGTAAATCGGAGTTCGTATGAGGAAGTTGTGGCTATCGGAAGAAGTTTCTGTTTTAGTATAAATAGGGAAAATCAGAAAATTATTTCATTTTCCTCATTTCCATTTCCGGAAGATATTTTCCTCTCTCTCTTCTCTCTCGTCCGCGCCTTCAGAGTCGAAGTTTTTCGACTGACCCGACCCGGACCCGGTCGATCCGACCCGACTTTTCCGGCGACCTCCGGCCATCTCCGGGGACGAAACTTTCCAGACAGGATCGTCTCCGCCGTCTGGTGGTTCCTCTGGTGTTCTCTAGCGCCGATTCTCGGTGGTGGCGGCGATAGAAGGCGGTGCAGATTGGAGTTTTCAAACCCGGTCGGAAAACACAACTCCGGCAACTTCATGGCTTCAATGATTCCTTAGTTGAGTTCAGAATAGCCTCGCCGATCGATCCTTGGTGTTTGTTTGGGACGATTCACGTGAAACTTCGATCAACTCGGATTGGATTACTGTTCACGACTTGTGAGGTAGTTTTCGATCCCTTAGGCTTGTTTTCTGACTTTGATCCAGTTACGAAAGTTCACAAGCATGCTTAGATGAAGCTTTTTGATGTTGGGAGTTTTGTGAAATATTGAGTTTTGGCAGGCGGCGGTGCGCCACCGCCTGTGGGGGGAGTTCCGGCGGTGTTCCGGCCATGTATGGGACTGTTTCTGGTATTATATGTCTTCTACT